>RJWM01039392.1:0-16152 GCA_004363535.1 Dasyprocta punctata
TTTACTAACTAATATTTTGGGGACTCTTACAGAGTTTTATTTCTGTCCTGCTACATTCTATATATTGAACTTCTTCTTTTCTATATGTTCTAAGAGATCACACTGTCTCTTTATCCTTTTTGCATACCTATATACTGTTAAATCTAAAATGTCATCATGGTAAAACATCATCTTCTTACTTCTAAAGAAAAATAAACTTCTAGCAAACTTTTATGATGATTTCTTATCTTTTAGTATTTTTACTTTATGTCTGTTGAAAGAGTTCCTTTTGACTTAGGACAACATTTTTTCATGTATTTTTATGTGACATAAAAAGATTAAGGTTAAAGTAACCTTAAAATGTCTTTTTCTATACAGCAAATTTATTTTTATCACTTTTTTACTAGGAATTTTCAGTTTCCCCATTTCCCACATTTTACCATATTTTCTTGTGCTATCAGGGTATTAGTGATACAAGTTGTCATACAAAAGTACTCCAACATTGTGTCTGAGATTTCACTGCGAACTGCTGGCTCTTCTGCCTTTGGATCATAGGTCATTTCCTCTTACGACAACCACTTCCTCCGACTAATACAAATTTTGCCACTCTGCTCTGTTTGCACACCCTTCTCTATACATAAGAACTTTTCATTGCAAGATAAAAGCCAAGAATGGACCAAATTCAGTTAACATAACAATGACCATATCTGCTCATACTCAGCTAATGTCACTTACACGATCAGTGTCACCTGGTTGGTAGTGACTATGAAACAAGATCAGTTCCAAGGTAACCTGATTTCAGAGATAGTCAAATTTAAAAATGTGCATCCGAAGGGAAACCGCACGCCGTACTGACTCCTCTAACAGAACCCCCCTGCTTCCTAGATGTTGCCTTCGCCTTTCAGTCCTGGCTCTGAGCCAGCGCCCCGTGGAAGCCTTCCGTAATTAGAACCCTGTTTGATGCTTCAACTCGCTCACACTGCCGCGGCTTCCACTTAGGCGGTGCTTTGTTACATGTGCTCCCTTCTTCAGAACAAACCCTTGTGAACCCGGTGCTGAGAATCCTCTGATACTGCTTAGCAGGATTTTCAGCTGAGAGCTGGCGTGACTGCCCTCCTGGGGAGTTAGGGCTGAATGGAAAAGCAGTGGGCATCAAAGTGCCCTCTTTGATGGCTTCTTTAGTAAACTTACAGTTTGATTGTTGGTTGCGCAAACTTCGTGAAGGGAAACACTTTCCCTTGTCTCCTCTCCTCTAACACCTGCCTGTCTTAAAGAGTATTTAAATATACAGTCAGTTGGATTCGACGTCCAACTAAAGTTTAGTATGTGCAGCCTAGACATTTCTTTGGAAATTTCCTACAGTGATTATCCTTCCATTTAATGGGAAAAAAGTTTTGTTCCCCTGGTAACTGTTTCAGAACAGTGCATACTTACTATATTTCTAAAATATGCAGCCCATCCTTATGGGAGTACACATCATCTTGAAAGGATTTTGCCCTTTCAATAAACATTGATTTTCTCCCCTTTTCACCTGATTTCAGAATAAAATAAAACTTTGTAAGAATTGCTAAGGAAGAGCTTCAGGAAATGAGAACCATGAGCGCACCGGGCCCCTTGCAGCTGTCACGGGAGAGCAGTACGCGGCCCTCCAGAGGCTTCTGGGAACACATGCCTGGTCCCACCGTGGCTTATTTCTCCCAGACTCTTTGTATTTTCCATGCATCATCACGTTTGCTGTGTTTGGGATGTTGCTATGCAAACTGATATAAAAGAGTGGGATTTTTTTTTCCTAAGGCAATCAGGCTGAGCAGATGCAAGCTTAGGATGATGCAAAAGTTTCTTAGAACAGTTTTAGAATTCTTTAGGGAATGGAATAAGAATGTTCATGATAAGAAAGAATACAGCCTAAAATGTCATACACATGATGAACTTCAACAATTCCAGGGATTTTGGAACTACTGACAGCACACTTAAGTAGCAGTTTTTAAAACTGCTCTTATTTGTATTATTGCAAACCAATAGCCTTCTACAATTTATGAGTGTGTGTGTGTGTGTGTGTGTGTGTGTGCGTGTGCTTGATATTGGACCAAAGGAACTCTGAGTTACAATCTCAGCCCCCTTCTTAGTATTTTGTTTGGAGACAAGTTTTCTCTGTGTTGCCTCAGCTGGCCGCAAACTTGCCATCCTCCAGTCTCAGGCTCTCAAGTAGCTGGAACAACAGGAAGGCACCACTGCCACTGGTTCCAACCTTGATCTTCAAATTCACTGGCCACAATCACATTTTCTCATTAAAACTTTTATGCTATAGTCTTATTAAAGTAAAGAGATAAACATGCCAAAACTATAACTTGAATTTACTAGAAAAGTTAGTGTCTTTTACAAATTGCTTTTTTTCTTTCCTTTTATCTGTGTTCTTCTCTAAAGTTATTTATAGAAAGAGGTCTATGGATGCCATAATTCTGTGATAGAAGAGTTGTGAAGCATGTTTATCATATCTTAAGCACAGACCCTCCATCTGCAGCAAATATGACTTATAGACTCTAAAATTATGAGTCTTTATATCTAAAGGAATAACGAAGATTTACTTAAGGATGGGAAACATCTGTTTTACTACTTACAAAGACACAAATGCAAAGCTAAGAGTAATCATGCACTCTAGGATTTAACTTCTGTGTTTCCAAAGGTAGCTGGCAGTGTACAAGAGAACCTGAGCAAGACATGGATAACTTGGTGATATTATGGGTTTTCAAATATCGTACCTACCTTCCTAACCCTGCTACAGTGTCTAAAATTCCACCATCAAGTAGTAGTGAATTAACTTATCCGAGTGAGCAGACGGATCACAGCTGTAAGAGTGCAAGGAACATAAAAGAGGAGAGATAGAGCCAGGCATGATGCTGCAAGCCTGTCATCCCAGCACTCTGGAGACTGAGGCAGAAACATCACCTTGAGTTTGAGGCCAACCTGGGCCTGAGTTCAAAGTCAGTCTGAACTACATACTTAGACTTTGTCTGAAGGAAAAAAAAAAAAAAAAAAAGAAGAGGCAGTATAGGGGAAAAACAGGTCACGGATGTGCAGTGATTCTGGCCAAAGCAGGTCTAGGTATGATATCACAGGGAGGATCTTAGCCAGCAAAAAGCTTCATGAAGGACACTGGCTGCTTGATGGGTGAGCGGAGCATCACACTGGTGAGAAGACTGATTGGAAAAGCGTAAGAGACTTTTCCTACTTCCTACATTTACCGTGTGGGCTCAGTGAGACACCTCAGAATGGCTGGGCTTATCATGTGCTTTCTTCATGTATCAATTATGGAAAGGATTTGTGTAAGAAGCAAAAGAAAAGGCATGCAGAAGGTCTTCCCCTTGGAGTGGGAAAACCTGTTACCTATATCAGATTCACAGAAAACCCAAGATCTTACCTGCAAATAGGTCTAAAAATCTACCAGTAAATAGCACTTTCCACTAATATCTTCCACTGGTTGCAGTGTCCCAGTGATGGCCAGAGCTACCAGAAGCCTGATCTGTGGGAATTTGTCAATATCCTTTTTAAAAAGTACTGCTTTACCGTATTTCCTAATTTTCTTAGAATATGCTTGATCTCTTTCAGTCTTGTGTGTATTAAGCTATAATTATTTGGTGATATATGCATGTGTGTGCATGCATGTGTGTGTGTGTGATACCTCTCTCATAGACACATGTATATATATCTATATCTCACATATGTAAGTGTTCAAGTGAAGCTATAAAGAAGGGTCAGGATCAGGATGAGACTGTTGAAAAGTCCACTGTCAAATTTGTCCAAGGTTCTAAATACAGAACTAAGCAAAAACTAACGCAACAAAAATAGTACTAGGGCTTAGAGAAACAAAGGAAACAAGATTCATGATCTTCGTTGCCCTGCCTGCGTGGTGAGCAGCCAGCTCGTTTGGAGGGGTAGTCTCATTTGTGGGAGCCAAAGCCTTTCATCATTTCTGGGCCTGGCATCCATTAAAGGCAGGCCAGGTGGTGCCAGCTGCACATGATGAAAGAAATCACACGGTTTCATTATGCAAAGTAATGACAGAAGAATGGGCAGTTCGGACCAGCTGGATCCATCTCTGCCACACTTCACTGTACGCACACACACACACACACACACACACACACACACACGAAGACTCAGAAGCTCTGAATCCATGGTGACAGACATTAAACCTGGAATTCATGCAACCTGAAATCTTTCTGGCCTGTTATAATGAGCAAAGCAGTGGGTCTTGCTCATAATAGGGAGTAAATCTGATTGTTAAAGTAGTGTAAAATAAGTAGGTTATGATGACTTTTCAAAGTCATGATCAGCAAATACAATGAAAACCTGTCACAATTTCATCTGTATAACACGATCACAGGAAATATATATGTAACACTTAATAGGATCTGAGTTGTTCTAATGCTTAGCTTAAATTAACTCATGTAACTCTCATAATAAACCTATGATGGAGAGATAATTATTGTCTTAATGAATTTACAGCCAAGAAAACTGAGGCACTATGAAGTTAAGGAATTGTCCAAGATCTCAGCAGTGGTGATTGGCTATGAGAAGAGTATAGATGCCCATAAATAGATACATATAGCAAGGCACCTGAGGGATAACTAAAGCAAACCTTAGCAAGATTTCATTTAATGATTAGTATCTCTCCTGTAGCATATTCCATCGCTTGTAGAGTTGTACATTCCAATGAGCAGAAATGCACAAAGGAATGCTAGAAAATGTGTCAGGGACCCAGCCTGACAGCGCAGGTTGCTCGGTTGAGGTTGAAAAGAGTCTTAAAGAACAGGTGTTGAAAAGGCCTCTAGCACCTGGGGAAAAAGACTGAAGGAAACTGAAGGTTTTGATGCTACTTTCGAAGTCCAACGTAGCACATAGTAAGATTTCTCTCATATCAGAAACTTTTTATTAAGGCTGTGGTACAGATTTCATTTTTCTTCTCTAAATATGATGGTGCCATAGATGCCAAAGGAGCAGGATAATATGTGACATATGCTAGTTTTTGTTTTCTGGACATATGTACATGGTTCCAACTCACGCCCTCCTTGGAGTGTGTTTAGCACTCTTTAGGAAGAAGGTGATGAATGCGGATGTATTCTTTCAGGTATCCCATACTGAGTGTCCAAATTCCACTGCAGGTTGTGTTAGTCAACTGTCCATTCCTGGGGCAAAATGCCTAAGACAAACAGCTTAGAAACAGAAAAGGTTTAATTTGCCCCCTGGTTTCCAGAGTTTCCTGTCCATGGTTGCTGGCGTCTGTTGCCGTGAGGTTGTGCTGAAGCAGTGCATGGCGGGAGCAGGGGACAGAGGAGCTGCTTACCTTGTGGTGCTGGAAAGCAAGAAGAGAGAGGGAGAGGGACTGGAATCCCCACATCTCTTTCAAGGAAGAGAACAACAACCTAACTCCCTCTCACTAGGCTCCACCCACTAAGGGTTCTACTACCTCCCAGTGCCATGCAGGCAAGCAACCCAGCCTTTAAAACACAGGTCTTTAGGGGACATTTCAGATCCAAACTACAGCACAGAAAAATCAAAATAGAATTCATTTTCTCAGTCAATTGGATCTTTCATTATGAAATTTTAATGTTCATACTCATTTTAAAACCTTTCACAGAAGGTTTAGATCACTAAGAATTCTGTGTACTTCCAAGTTA
The DNA here is from genome assembly GCA_004363535.1 of Dasyprocta punctata. NCBI lineage: Eukaryota > Metazoa > Chordata > Mammalia > Rodentia > Dasyproctidae > Dasyprocta > Dasyprocta punctata. The sequence continues at coordinate 5,658 of RJWM01039392.1, forward strand.
CACAACCCCTACCAAATGTGAGAAATGAGGCAAGGTGTCAGGTTATTGAGCGATTTTGGAATTGGTTTCATTATTTTTTATTTGACACTCATATACAAAAATTCTTGAATGTAGCAAAGCTACAGGTCTGTGACTTGCTGATTGTCTGTGTGGCACATTAAGAAACAAGGAATGAAATGCAACTTGTATTTTTTCCAGAAGAAAATCCAAAAGATACACGTAGGGCAGGATCAGAACTTTTTAATGATTGAACTGCTCAAAGATGAAATGAGGTATCCTACAAAGAACTGAGAACTCCTTAGTATAAGGAATCTTCCTGGGGCTAGACATCTATCTCTAAGGTTCCTCCCAATTCAGCTCTAAAATGGCTGATTACTTTCACAGAGAGTTTCCTTTTTTTTATAGTCATAGAATCTAAGCACTTGGAAATTTAAAGAATTTCAAGTAGTTAGAAATTGACAGTCAGAGCTCCCAGTTAGTTTTACTGAGGATGTAAATTTAATTTTCTATAAACCTCAGAGAGGTGTTAGTGACCAGTTCACATAGTGCTGGAACTCAGAATGAGGACTGAGCAAATAAACAAGGGCCATGACCTTGAAGCCCAAGTGTGTGCAAGGAACAGCTGCAAGTAGAGGAGAAGTAAGGGAAGGAGGAAAGGGGGACTGGCTGTGCTGATAGTGGGCTGGGACTATATAATCACAGCATCTCTGTGATCATACCAGTGTGTTGCCAGCTGTTCCCATTATTCAGGGAGAACTGGACCTCAGGATTGAGTCCCAAAGTGGCAAAAGGCAGACTACAGCAGACTCCAGTGTCAGAGTCAAAGCAGGTGGGCTCACCTGCACAATGACTTGCTCATCCTAGGATGACACATGTACAATGACTTGCTCATCCTAGGATGACACATGTACAATGACTTGCTCATCCTAGGATGACGCATAATGACTTGCTCATCTTAGGATGACAGCACTACATTAAAGGCAGGTCTAAGAAGGGAAGCTCAAACTGAAATCCTGCTTCAAGCCTCATGAATTTAAACAGCCTTTGCTGCAAGCATTCTTAAGTATGCTGTCTCAGCCTCCTGAGACTCACCTTTTTTTATATGAAACAGAAATAACACTAATGAACATCAGAGGCCTAGTAAAGTTACAAACTCCAATTTCCCATTTTGAAACACTAGAAGAAAACAAAATCAAGAAGCTCATGTCAAAAATAAAGTATAGATGACAAGTTTTAGTTTTGCTTTTGACCTGAACTTTGATTTATGTTTCTCTACATTTGAAAAAAAATCTATTTCTCTTTATATTTATGCTCCTCCATTCCAGAAAGCATTAAAGAAAGACTCCACACTTACCCCCCAGGAAAAACTCTTCATTCATAACATATCCAAGAGGGCTGTAGACCTATTGTCTAGTGGCTTACTGGTGATGGGCCTAATATTTTCTCTTACTTTCTTAAAAATAGAATAAACATCAATTAACGCCAGAACAAGAGCTGTAAATTTAGAAGCAGTGGTCCTTAATGAGAGGTGATTTTGGTTCCCCCTGCTCCAGGGGAATTTGGCATTTTCTGAAGATGCTCCTATTGATACAACTGGGGGTGCCACTGGCTTCGAATGGGCCAGAGCCAGTGATATTGCTAAACAGAGTATACAGTGATGGTGAACCTTTCAGAACTTTCAATAATAACAAACATCCTGGTGCAGCACACCGTCCGCAGGCCCGCCACCACTGACTTACAGAGAGTGAGACAGCCTCCACAGCAAAGAATTACAGAGCTCCAAGTGTCCACACTGCTAATATGTAAAAACATCTGTCTCAAACCAGGTAAAATGCATGAGAGTTTATATATCAGGGCACTCTCACTGATAAACCCTTCTAATCCTCCAAACCCAGAGAATAGCAATATGGCAGCATTGCCTACAGTCTTTGCCAGTGAACAGGAAGGATTTTCCTAACTTCTCTCTTAATTATCAGGTATTCACAGAATATGCTGTGTGAAAGGGAGGGCTATGTCTTTGGTCATTCTTTCCATTTCTTCATTTTTCTCCACCAAATAGCAAACTGGCTTGTGAGAAATTTTGGTTGGCTATCATTTTACATTATTTTTTATTGGTCTCTTTTAATGTGGAAAGAAATTTGGAAAATTCTTTTTTAAAATGTTAATGTTTCTAAAACTATGAAAAAAATCACTGGAAACTTGTGTTTTAGCTTTTCCAAGCTAACACAAAGAGGTTTCTGAATAACCACCCAAATGCTAACTTCAATAACCAGTCTCAATATTTATCATTTTTAAGTCTCCTACACTTTTTTCTCCTTTCCTCTCCTTCCTTTCCTTCTTCTTTCTCTTCTTTCTTTCTTTCTTTTCTTTCTCTGTTTCTTTCTTTCATGCTAGGACTTGAAAATAGGCCCTTGAGCGCACTAAGCCCCTGCTCTATCACTGAGCTATGTCCCCTGTTTCTAAGCCAGTTACTTTAAAAAACTGGACTGACTATGAGAAGTATGCCTAATGCAAGAACTCAGAACCACAAACTAGCTTTAAGATTTAGAGGAGAAAAAGTGGAAAAGGAATATAGAATAGTCACAGGTACCACCACACCTGAAATATCACAATACAAAAGGCAATATGGGGCCCAGGGATGTGGTTCAGCAATGAATCGTTAGCCTAGAGTTTGAATCTCCACTACTTGGTTCAATCTCCAGTACCAGGGAAAGAAAGTAACAGGACTTGTTGATCAAGGTCTAGGCATGACTTGTACAATTTTTAAGGCAGTCTGCCTACTTCGCTCAAACTTTGGCAAAACCCCCGGCCCCACAGAGAAGCCGAGCCAGCACCTCAGGATCCTTTATTCTCGGTGAAGGTGACCTAGGTGTCTGTTCTGTGGCTGATTATGCTGAACGTGCTGAGAGATCTGAGAATGAAAAGCCAATGACATCAAATTTGGAGGTAAGAAGAAATTATTTCTTGGTTAAGCATTTGCCCTTACCAGGCAAACTCAGTTTTTCTGATCTCTTAGTCCCGTGAATCAACTTAATTTAAAGTGCTCTAGGAAGCTCTCACCCGGGTGCCCCATAGGGATTTTTCTATTTGCGAGCTTGGGAGGAACCAAAGAGGATACCAAGATTCTTTCTTAAGCCAAGATGCAGAGTCAGATAATGACAATGTTGGCCTGAGCTTTGGGTTTAAAGGATCATGATAGCTTTGCTGAGCTAAAAAAAAAATGGAGACTAAGGTATGATGAGTGCAAAAGCAAGAAAACCACTGACCACAATAACCAAATGGCATCGAAAGCAGCCTGTGGAAGCACAAAGCTGTTTCAGGCCAAGAACCAAATTTGAAGCCCACTTCACACTCAGGGACAACCTTTTAGTTACAATACCTTCCCCAACGCTTCCTTTACAGACACTTAGAAAAAAGTTTAACTTGCCTTTTAACTTAGAATTTTTAAGTTAATCCATTGGCCCTTGTTCTTTAGGAATAAACTATACATATTAAATTGAGTGATGTATTTATATTTGATATAGAGCTGCTTGGAAGTATATTCATTAATTTTAAAGTTAGCTTTTACTTTTCCTTCATATTCCAAGCAGTAGGAGCATTAAATCTAGTTATTTTTCTTTCAAATATAAAACAAAAAAATAAAACAATGATTCAGGATCCATCACTAGTTACACTAATTAGGTAAGAGGTTTTCTTATAAATTACTTTGTTTTACATACATATGCTCACATAGTAGAGGATAAAGAGAACAAGTTGATTACATGACAAATAAACTTCTCCATGGGAAAATGTTAGCTCATTTACATGAAGTAGCTTTTACAGATTGTGGGTTTATTTTTTAAAAAACTATTCAACCAATCTGTTTACTAATACAGAAATTCTAACTGACCAAGGGTTCCATTTACAGCTATCACATTTTAAGAAGAAATTGATTGGGTACCCCTTGGTTGCTTGATACTGTGAATTCATTAACTTATATAAGCTCACAATAACCTGAAGAAGCAAAAACTGTTTAAAGTAGTCTGTCCTGCAGAATTAATCACAAGTTCACACCACGTTTACTTATTAGTTCCCATTACTAAGCTTTGAATATATGTTCACTAATATTCTTTTCCCTTAAACCTTTTCCCTTAGAAGTATTTTAACAATAAAATTTCACTCATTTTTTCATTTTAAAAAATCAAATATTTACTAAGAATTTTCACTGAAGAAGGAAATTTAAATTTAGGAAAACATACCAAGAGCCCTAAAATATTTATTCCCTCTAATTTAAAAACTGCATCTCTGGAGAAGACAACTAGCCAGCCTTCCTGGTGAGCGTCATGAGCAGTGCAAACTCCAGGAAGAGAAGGATCTGTGCCTCCTGGCGCATGGGCTGAGAAGCAAGACCCGACCCCCACTCCCCCACCCTGTAAGCAACCTGCTGGTTCGGAGGACCAGCTAAGTTGATAGCAACTAAGGAACATAAAGCAACTAAGTGTTTGTATTGTTTGGTTGATTTTGCAGGCCTGTAGCTGGCAGTCTGAGCATCTCTTGGGAAGATGACAGTATGCAATGTAGCAAATATGGGGGATTCCCTTCTGTCTTGTCTTCAAGGCCCATATTGTTCTGATTGTTTTGCTGTATTCTGATTTTTTTTTTGCTTTATTTCATATTCTATTTTGTTTGGTTTTATTCTGTTTTGTTTTTGGTTTGATTTTACTATACCTAATGGAATGGTCAATATTGTGAAGATAACAAGATATACTATAGTAGCTATTGTTTTCCTATTATCTTGCTTTGAAGTTCTGTACCGGTTCTACTGCTTTGTTTTGATGGACTTTGTTCTGTTATGTTTTGTTGGATTTTACTATCTTTAAAGTACAATTTTTAAAAAATTGCATTTCTAAGGGCTGGGAGTTTGGCTCAGTGGCTTACGTGCCTGTCAGGCAGGTGTGAGGTTATGAGCTTGATCCCCGGTGCCGAAAAAAAAAAATTGCATTTCTGGAGAATTTATCCTCTAGAAATAATTAAAATGACATGCAACTATTTTACTACAAACATTTGTACATATATATTTATAAAAATCAAAATCTGTGAGTAATATAAATATATTGGGAAATGGTTAAATGATGGCATTGCTATTTCAAGTGGTTTATATTTCATTACACCATGGAAAAACACTTGGAGCGTGAAGCAGAGAAGAGTGTAGGACTAAAGAGCAAGTATTTAGTCACAACTATGTAAAATAAACTTTCCAGAGTCACAAAACTGGAAGATATCAACACATGTCTAAAGTAACTTTGTATTGTACTTCCACCTTTTCTACATTTACAAATCTGAGCTAAATTTCAGATGCTAATTTAAAATAGAGAAATAAATCCCAGCACTCGGGAGGCTGAGGTAGGAGGAGCGTTGTGAGTTCGAGGTCAGCGTGGGCTACCACGTGAGCACAAGGCCGGCCTGAGCTACATAGTGCAACCCTACCTCAAAAAATTAGGGCCGGGAGTTTGGCTCAGTGGCTTAAGCACCTGTCAGGCAGGTGTGAAGTTGTGAGTTTTACCCCCAGTGCCACAAAATAAATAAATAAATAAATAAATAATAAAATAAAATAGAAAAATAATTTTTTCTTTTTTAAAAGTTCTAAACAAAATGAACATTTTACAAATCTAACCTTCTGAGTCAGGTTCACCTTGCCAAGAATCCTACAGAAACACTTGAAGGAGTGCATGTAGGTAAGAGATTCCCTGATTAGGAAATACGAAGATCTCAGTTTTTCTATGTACAAACCACAGACTCCCGTAGTCTCAGCTGCAGCAGGGAGCTCTCTGGAAAGAACCAAGAGCCCAGTTTGCTCACACCATGGTGTGGTTTGTGGTACCACCCCTCGCCTTTGCTTCCCAGCTCCCCAGGTCACTCTGCACGCTGGAAATGTCACACAACTGCTTGTGTAAGCCACCGCCCTGTCACTGGTGGAGATACAGTCCAACTGCCGTGAGATGGCTTTCATTTCGCTTGCTATCAGAGGCTCATTTTGTTCACACCTGGGGACACAGAAAGTAACAGTAGGAGTAGCAGTGGGGCATGTGGAAATAAGTTTCTTATCTTCTAGGACTAATGCAAAGGTTCAAATCAACTTGCAGGATGGCCTACACTACAAAGCCAAGGTCTTTCAGAGGATGAAAAAGACCTAAGTCATCTCTCTTTAGATTCATATTGCATACTTTTAAAAAGAAAGGATATAAATGCATAACTTTGGGGGAAAATCTTTCATTGAAAATACTTATTCCTATTAGTTTATCTTTAAAACCATACAAAATCTCTTACTTGAATATAACATTAAAACCATAAATTCAAATATTTTATACTAATGAAAAAATCAAAACATCTATAAAACATCCCCTAAACAGGTTTCCATGGTCAACAAACCTTGGGAAGCATTTATTGCAATGATCTTATTGAATGCTGGCAGTGCATACTGGCATACATGCTTTGGGGAGGTCAATGTTCAGCATCCCTTCTCCCGGTTTCTCAGTCCCTGCCACCCTCAAGTCAGATCACCCCAACCTCTTTCTAATGCCCCACCTTGCAACCCAGAGCTTGGCACTAGCTGGACCCATGAGCATTACACATCAACTCAAATCTGAAGATAACTAAGCGAATAAACAGCTCATTGTCATTCCAGCAAGTCTTTGGTCTCCTTAGGATACCAGCCAAAGTCAAGGAAGCTCCTTTTATTTCTGTGTGGCTTGGGGGTTTTGGTTTCAGAAGTGGACACCTCCCCCATTAGAAACTCAGCCCTGGCTGAGGCGGCAGTTAACCCTTCATAGGTAAGCCCGGCACCATGAGATGCTAATCTGTTCATTCATAACCACAGAGTATTGTGTTAGGGTCATGTGTGTAACTTCGGACTCCAGCCCTGTGGATTTATTTAGTGCTTGGTTCTGAGTTCCTGCAGCTGTGTCCTTTCAGTGACTGCTTTATGGTGGCCAGGAGAGTTGAGGTCAGCGGCCAGGACTCTGGGATCTGGAGGAACACATGGACACATTATTCTTTTTCTCTGAAGCGATCCCATTCCTGTTCCGGTCAGATGGGGAGATAGAGGGAGATATCTGAAGGAGCCCAGCACATGCTGCAGATGATATTGCTCGTTTGACATGGCTGTGAGAAAGCAGGCTTCAATCTACTCTTGGAAATTAGAATACAAAACCTAACTTTGAGCACAGCTCCTGGCTCTATTTGTAGAACTATGAGGGAATCACTCACTATTTTCATTACTCTAAGACCACACAGAGTCCAGTCTGCTTCAAGCAGCAGGCCGGGAAAGACGGGTTACTATGCTAAGTGAATACTAAATGAGTGAGGTTTTCGGTTAAGTTGGTTTTTGTTAGAATTTGTTGCAACTGTATTTCTTTTTTACTGCATTTAGAAGAAAATTTACCTCAAGGATAGCAAGATTCTTGCTTAGTCTGACCATTTGAGAGAAAATATCTTGCTGCTTTTTCTTTTGTATTTGTAACATTTGCAAAGCGTTTTGTTCAGCACTATGGAAAAGTAAAATATCACCATCATTATTCCTGGCCTTTGTCCTCAGTGGATCCCATCCAGATTCTAACCAGTAACCCCGTGACTAACAATGTGAGTCACTAAGTTGCAGATGTTTATGTATTTCAACACAATTCCCAGGCTACACTTTTTTTAAAATGTATTTTCATGTTTCAGGACACAGAATGAATTAAGGGCCCTCTGAATTTCCAATCCAGTGCCCCTGAGTATCTGACCAGGAACAGGTAGATGGATTGAATTGCTTCTTCAATAACAGATTCATATTGGCAAAAGTCAGAGATTTCCCAAAATGTGAAAAGATTAGTATGTGCTTGAAGGTCAAAAGTCTACAACCTGATGGCGAATTCAATTAATTATACATATTTGTGTTTTCACCATGGTAGTGACACAAAATAATTGTAGAATTTAAGAAGCAGAGAACCTACAACTAAAAGGTGATAGACCATCAGAAAAATGCAAATATATTTGCTAGTTACTAACTTTGCACATCTTTATTCTTATACCTCCTTCAAAGAATGATTAGAAAATGGACAGTCTGAGTTAAAATATCACTTATGGAAAATCTCGTTATTTTAATGTTTCTCATTTTCTGTGTCTATTCCCATGTCTATTCCCAATCCCAGGTAGTTCCAACACCGTGTAACTGTCCCTGATGAAATTTTTAAACATTTTTAATGGAATAACTTTACATGCATTTGGTCATATATTTTCATAGCATCTCAGGTTAATAATAAAATTCTCTTGCATGTTACATCATGTTAATATCATACGCGGTAGAGAAGAAACATTGTTCCTTTTTACAGAAAATCAAAACATACTACATTGCTGTAACTGCCTTAGACGCATTGGCTAAAGTCACGTGGATGGTTACTAGAAAAATTAGAATCCTAGTCCACAGCTATTTCACATGATGTGTAACAGAAACTTGAGATTTAAAAATAATTTTTTTTGTCTCTAATTCCTCCTCATAACGTAAGACTAAGAATGAAACCTGGGCAAGGGCATTGTTATTCCTCCATACTGGTATTTGCAAATATTATTTGTGATATCCAGTACTATCACATTACACAAAAGCTGTCCAAAGTATGAAGCATAATCCAACAACACAAAATATTATTATAATAAAATGAATTTGCTTTGTAAAAGCTATTTGTTCATCATTCTGTGATCTTCATAGTATGACCTACCAAAGTCTAAACCGAATGCTCTTAAAATCCTATACAGAATTTTCAAGCAAATTACATTTCTTTCATGTGAACTTATTAGGTTCCGTGTTTAAATTAATGGACGTCCCAAGGGGGAAAAAATATTTATCTATATTTCCCTCACATTTTACATAGTGCTTGGCCCGGGGCCACTTGTTGGTTTTTGTCTTCGAGGTATGTTAGCAACCACTTCTGCGACGTGCGTGCGTTCACTGGAGCCAGGATGCTGCACTTGCTAAACACATAGTGCACCACTGAGCTACACTCCCAGCCCTGGGACATATTTTGCAGCCCCTCACCCCTCGATCTGGCCCGTGCACTCTCTCTGAGCTTCTCGTGGAAGCAGGGACACACTCCAGCGGTTTGTCTTAGAGCACGGCTTGTGAAGCAGCCCCGCAGAATTCTGGGTCCGCACCCCGATCTGCGCCCCAGCCGGCGCAGCTGCAGTAACCAACTTTCAGAAAGAGGCCTGTAAACGCAGCCGTTTTATCATCCCCGTAATGACAGCACGTCCCAGTTCCGGGGATTTGCAGTGAAGTTAGCTGTAAGTATGTTCCTAGGCCTGGTCTTGGAAGATGAAATAGAAGATGCTCCTTTATGTTTAGGAAATGAAGCAAGAGGTCGACTGAACGCCTGTAATACCAGCACTCGGGGAGGCAGGGGCAGGACGACAGCAGGTTCAAAAACAGGCGAGGCAATTTAGTGAGACCGTCCCAAAAAATAAACAAATAATAAGGCTGAGGATAAAGCTCAGTGCAAAGGCCCTGGGTTCAAACCTCAGTACCAAACAAACAAATGGCTTAAAATAAGGATCCCTGGCAGTGAGTAAGCGAAACAGTGCACTAGGAAATGCTACCCATCTCTGGGGCCCTAAGCCGGAAAAATACTAGTCCTTGTGAGAGGACAGCCCGTCATGTTCCGCGTGATGCTATTAACCCTTCTCCTAAATCAGGTGCAGTGGAAGGGGGCCACCCAGGGGCCCCTAAGGCTAGGTCGGGTGCATAGATTGGCCGCATGAACTGATTGATAGTTATTTTCCCCTCCAATCAGGCAAAACAAGCATTCCTCGCCCCACGACATGCCAGAACTGGAAGACTTCACCAAGTCTTTCGGACAGGCGTGAGTGCAAAGAACTGCGCTCAGGGCCCAGGTCAGAGGTTCCAACCCGAGGCCGGCTGTGTGGAGCCCCGGGCGCGACGCCCGAGACTGGGACCGAACGGCCACGAATCCCAAGCAGGGCTGGAGCGGGCAGGCAGAGAGCCGGCACTGGGCTGGGAGAAGGCTGGGGCCGGGGTTGGATTTAACGACGGCTGCAGGAAGCGAGGGTTCAGCCGCAACCATCGCCACCCGCGCACAGGTCCGTGCGAGAGCGCGGGCTCGGACACCGAGAAGGCGGGCAGCGGGAGCCGCGGCGGGGGGCTGCGGAGACGGAATCGCCCGGGGCTTCGGGGCACGGCCGGGCCGGGAGGGCGCCCCGGCTCTCTGGCCCCCGCTCGCTCGGGGCGGCAGACGCGGAGACCCGCGGCAGTGCGGACCCAGGGACGCCTCGCCCGAGGGTCGGGCGCTGCTGCTCCACGCCGGGACCCAGCGGGGCGCAGACGCAGGGGGCCACGCGGGTGGAGCGCGCGCCAGCCCGCAGCTGAGCCCCGCACTGAGCTGCGCCCCGCACTGCGCCCCGCCCCCCGGGCCCCTCAACCCGCCCCGCCCCGCCCCGCGCCCCTCGTCCCGCCCCGCCCCGCGCCCCT
>RJWM01039393.1:0-16148 GCA_004363535.1 Dasyprocta punctata
AGCAGACAGCCCTGCACCAGCGTACCCAGTGGCAACCATTAGATATCCATAATCAGCACTGGCTAGAAGAACCAAACAGTCTCACTTCAGAGAAACTGTAGCCAGTGCAAGGAGTGCCTGGGTCCCCTGTACCCATTTGTCCAGAAGAACCCAGGAATATGTCAAGACAAAGGAGCAAAATGCAGTCTCTGGCCTCCAACCCAAGCAGAGCAAGTCCAGGAGATGCAAATGCAGAAGAGATCGGGAGTTTGACAACTGAAGTTTCTGAGGTGATGGCAACTGAAGTAACTAAACAGCTTCATGAGGCTATAAAAGAAATTAGAATAGAAATACTAACTCAACTAAAAGAAGAAATGAAAAACATAATAAAAGAATTGCTAGGCATCTCTAAAGGAAACTTAGATGAAAAAATGGAGCATAGGAAAATGAGGGAAAGAACAATACAAAAAAGATTTAGAATACATGAAACAGATTCAAAGAGATAACCAGGAAATCAAAAACTCCAATGAAAGTTGGCAAAACCACTTGAAAGAAACTGAAGATAGACTTTTAAACCTTGAAGACAGGTTTGCAGCTTGTGATCATGAAAGGAAAGATCTTTTAAAAAATAACAAGGAACCTGGAAGTAACAATTCAACAGCTGCAAGACAACCCAAAGAAACATAACTTAAGAATAAAAGGTGTAAGTGAAAAAGTAGGAGTCAATACAAATGAAATTAAAAGTCTATTTACAGAAATAAGTTCAGAAAACTTCCCAAGCATGGGAAAAGGAAGTGACTTTCAGATAAGTGAAGCATACAGAACTCCAGCTAAACATGACCGAAATATACCTACACCCAGACATATAATAATCAAGATCCCAGAAATTCAACACAAGAACAGAATATTAAAGCTGTTAGAGAAAAGAAACAGATCACCTACAAAGGAAAACCCATCAGAATCACAACAGACTTCTCAACACAAACCATCAAGTCAAGAAGAGCTTGGAGTGAAGTATTTCAAGCCCTGAAAGAAAACAACTTCCAACCCAGATTGATGTACCCTGCAAAACTATCTTTCAAAATTAATGGAGAAACAAGATACTTCCATGACAAATAACAACTAAAGGAATTTATGACCACCAAGCCAACCCTACAAAGAATACTGAAGGACATCTCAGAGAGAGATAAAAAAGACAACAGCTGCAGAAACAGTGGCAGAGGGATATCACTGAGCAAGGCAGACAATTGAATAGAGAGGAAAAGTAGGCAGCCAAGGACAGGAAAATAGCATAGCAGAGACGAGGCAGCACATGTTGGCCTTAACCATTAACGTAGATGGCCTCAATTCACCAATGAAAAGAAACACAAGCAGAGCAGATCAGGAGACAGGATCCACCAATACGCCTTATACAAGAACCACATTAAACTCAAAAGGGGGTTCATAGACTGAAAGTCAAAGGAGAGAGAAAAATGATGTATGTGACAGGGAACCAGAAAGAAGTGGGGGTAGCTTGCCCATTGGCTACATAGTGGACAAGAAAGATATGGCATTTTTATCCAGTGGAAAGCTACTCAGCTATAAAGAAAAATAATCTCAAGCCTCTTGTAGGTAAAGGATACAACTTAAGATCATGTTCATGGATGAAATGATCCAGAGTCACATGGGTGAACATCATGTTATCTCCCTAGTACAAAAAAAAAAAAAACTAAAGGAGTTAGTAGGATTCAAAATACACAATACATATTGTAAAAATGAAAAGGGAGGAAGTGACTAAAAAGGGCAGGCAGTGGCCATTGTTAATCTATCACCAGGATTTGAGTCCTGTATTGTTTTCATTGAGCTGTTTAGTTTGGTCTTATTCTATTTTGATTTGCCTAATTTTATTATATTTGATGGCATAGACAACTATTTCAAAGATAACAAAATACATTATGGTAGCCATTATTGATAGCTGATCACCTTGTTTTGAAACCCTGTATTGTTTTCATTGTTTTATTTTGAGTGACTTTATCCTATTTTGGTTTGTTTGATTGTATTATGACTGATGATATAGGCAACTGCTTAGAAGATAATATGAGGCATTATAGTAATCAGTGTTGTTTTACTATGTATTGCTTCCATTGTTTTGTTTTTTATTGGTTTTATTTTGTACTATTTTGTTTGATTATATTATGCCTGATGGTATGGGCAGTTATTCTGAAGATAAAAAGAGGTATTATAAGGGGAAAGGAGGAAAGAAGGAAGGGAGAAGTAAAAAGACACAAATTTGTATATAGGTATACATAAGCTAGTTAAAATGACTACACTACTAAATGCATTAGTTATTGAAAAAGAACAGTTAATACTCATATGATTAGATCAATTTTACATGTCTATATTTGTTAATCTAAATAACCCCTTCGAAGATAATGATATACAATATTACAACCACTGTCAAATTCCAATCATCTCATTTTGTAAACCTATAATGTTATTGTACTGGATTTGTTGTTGTTGTTTGTTCATCTCTTTTGCTTTTTGTTTTTCTTTTCTGTCTTTTTTTCTCTTAAAGAAAAAAAAAAGAATATACACAAAGGAAATTTTAGAAAATAGAAATAAGCTGGGTACAGTAGCATACACCTGTAATCCCAGACTTCTGGGAGGCTGAGGTAGAATTCCAAATTCAAGCTCCACCTGAGCAACTTAGTGAAATCCTGTCTCAAAAAAAAAAACTTAAAAAGAGTTGAGGCTGTAGCCCATTAGTAGAGCACATGATTAGCACGAGCCAGGCTCTGGGTTCAATCCATAGCGCTGCAAAAGAAAAAAAAATGTACACTCTCCCTGTAATCAGAGAAAATTCAAAACAAAAATGAGACACATTATTTGCACATCTGATTGAGAAATTTATTTTAATAGATAACATCAAGTATTGATGAGGGTAGTGGGGAATCTGGTACCTTGCACACCTTTGGGTGACCATGTAAATTGGAACAGCCTTCGTAGTAGGAAACTCAGGAATAACTATCAACATTTTAGATCTGGAAAAATAGGTATGCCTTTAGCAATTTCACTTCTGGGAATCTATCCTCAAGAAACATTTGCACAAACCAGGTGTGGTGGCACATGCCTGTAATCCCAGCACTCAGGAGGCTGAGGCAGGAGGATTGCTGTAGCCTTGGCTACAAAGTGAGTTCAAGGCCAGACTGAACCATACAGTGAAACCCTGCCTCAAAAAAGACCAATATATATATATATATATATATTAGCACGAATGCTCAAAGATATAGGTACAAAATTTTCATTGCTGCCACATTTGTAGTAACAAAATATTGGAAGCAACCTAAAGTCTATCAATAAGGGAATACACTAGGGGTTAGCTATACAATAAAGTACTATGCAGCACAAGAATGGATGTCAGATCTCTATGAAGAAATATCTTTAAGACTATAATGTGATATACTTAAGGATTACAGAAGGTACAGAACAACACTATAGAATGATTCTAGGCTGTGGTAATGGCTCAGTGGTAGAGCCCATACTTAGCTTCCCTAAGGCCCTGGGTTTAATCCACAGAATAAAAAAAAAAAAAACAATGGGAAGGAGAGGAGAGAGGGAAAGAAGGAGGGAAGGAAATGGAATGATTCCAAGTTATCCAAAAAGAAAATAACAAATGTCTCCATAGGGTAGGTATCTACTGAGATTTTTTTTTTTTTTTTTTTGGCACTGGGGATTGAACCCACGCCCTTGCACCTGCCAGACAGGCGCTTGAGCCACTGAGCCAAACTCCCAGCCCTGGTTTTTTGAGGCAGGGTCACACTATGTAGCTCAGGCCGGCCTTGTGCTCGCGTTGTAGAGCCGGCCTGGAACTCACAATGCTCCGCCTACCTCAGCCTCCCGAGTGCTGGGATTAAAGGCGTGTGCCACCACGCCCGGCTACTGAGATATTTTCTGCATATCTACATGCTGCATGTTAGTATATATTTGCAAATGCATAGAAAAATGTTTGGAAGGATATACACCAAACTGCTAAAAATGATTTCCTCTGAAGAATAAATTGGAGGGCTGAAATATTTTACTTTTCATTTTATTCACTTCTGTAAGTTCATTGCTTTTTTGGTTTGGTGCTTTCTTTTTGGTTTTGATTTTTGGTTTTTTTGAGACAAGGTCCCATATATAGTTCAGGCTAGCTTTGAGCTCACTAGTTAGCCAAGGCTGATCTCGAACTCATGGTAATCCTCCTGCCTCAGCCTCCCGAGTGCTGGGATTACAGGCATGCACCACCATTCCCAGTGCATACTGATTTATAGAAATAAAGAAAGCTCATTCCAAAATGCTGAATATTTTTAAAGTATCACATTGATATAGGTAATATTCAAATCTATCTTCAGTGCTAACTTTTCTCAAAAATTTCTATTTTATAAATAACTACCAGCACCTCCTAGCATTTCCACTCATGTTTTGACATTCTTTTATTTTTTCTTTGTTTTTTGCTTTGTCATTATTTTAAAATCATATCTAAAATAAAATTCATGGGCTTGAGGTAGAGCTCAGTGGTAAAGTATTTGCCTACCACGTTCAAGTTCTTGGGTTCTATCTCTAATGCTCCAAAAAATAAAATATTTCATTATTGGAAATAATATTTAAATAATTAGTTATAGCTCAGGGGTTTCCTTCTTTTTTTTTTTCTTTCAAGCACCAGGGATCGAACTCACAACCTCACACCTGCCAGACAGGCACTTAAGCCACTGAGCCAAACTCCCAACCCTAGTTTTTTGAGGCAGGATCACACTATATAGCTCAGCCAGCCTCATGCTCGCGTTGTAACCCAAGCCGGCCTTGAACTCACGACACTTCTCCTACCTCAGCCTCCTGAGTGCTGGGATTAAAGGCATGAGCCACCACGCCCGGCTCTATTTTTATTTACATTACTAGTCTTCAGGGAGAGTGGTGTGGTTAATGGTATAGTGCTTGCCTAGCGAGCACCAGGCCCTCAGTTTTATCAACAGCACCAAAACAAACAAAAAAACCCCACTGACCTATTTTTGTCATGACATCAGAAAAAAGTGAAGTCCAAGGTTCACCCCCTCTTTCTTTTTAGTACTGTGAATCAAACTCGCAACCTCAGACAGCCTAAGCAAGCATTCCCATCACTAAGTTATCTACTCTCAGTCCCAGGATTTCTCTTTTTTCCTTCTTTCTCTTTCATATTCTCTTTCTCTCTCCCTCTCAATGTCTCTGTCTCTGTCTCTCTCCCTCCCTCCCTTCCTCCTCCTCCTCCTCTTCCTTTTTCTTTCTCTCTCTTTTTCTTTTGAAATTAGGGATTGAATTAGGGCCTGGCACATGTTAGACAAATGTTCTATCACTGAATTGCATTCCTTGGCCTTTTATACTTATTTTGAGACAGTCTTGCTAAATTGCCCTGCCTGGTCTCTACCTTGTGAACCTCCTTCTTCAGCCTCCCAAGTAACTGAGATTACAAATTTGTACCACTATGCATGGCTTATTTTATTCTATTCTATTCTATTTTATTTTATTTTATATTTATTTTATTGACAGGATCTTGCTAGGTAGTTCAGACTGGCTTTGAACTCACTATGTAGCACAGGCTGGCCTTGAACTTTTGATGCTCCTGCCTCAGCCTCCTGAGTCCTGGGATCACAGGTATGCACCACCACACCTGGTAAAGTGATAACTGGTGTCCCTGCATGGTCTTCTTTTTTTAAAATATTATTTTACATGCCTCTCTCCTACCCATTTTTTTTTTACTTTTTTGAGATAGTCTCACTGTGTTTCCATTGCCAAGGCTAGCCTTGACTTTCTAGGCTCAAATGATTCTGCTGCCTCAACCTCCTGAATAACTGGGACGAAAGGTGCATGCTACTGCACCTGGATCCTATCCATTCTTTGTTATCCTAATTCAGTCCTTTACTCAACAAATATTTATTGATCATATATTATGTATATACTACATAATTTTAGATGCACCAAGAATATTGCACCAAGATAGACTTATATTCTAGTGAAAGAGGTAAACAATGTACAAGTAAACAAATAATTATGCAATGAGATTAACATCTTAATGCTTATCCTGTACCAGGGAATTCTGACTAATTCATTTAATATTTCTAACAACCCTATGATATAAGCATAGTTGTTATTCCATTTCACAGTTAAGGAAAATAAAGTATATAGGTAAATAGTTCTTAAATAGTTTAAGGTCATACATCTAGTTAGTAGAGACTGATTTGAATCTAGGTAGCTTAGCGATTTTTTTTCTTTTTTGTAGTACTGGGGATGGAATCCAGGGTATCGAATCACACTGAGATACATCCCCAGCTCTTTTTATTTATTTTTTATTTTAAGTTAGAGTCTTGCTAAATCACTAAGTTGCCTAGGCTGGGTTTAAATTTGTGATTCTCCTGCCTCAGTCTCTCACAGTGCTGGGATTACAGGCATGTGTCACCGTGCCCAGTTAGTTTGTCTTCTTATGTTCCATTGCTTTTTGTATAAGGAAACCTCAGTTTATAAGAGCTATGGAGAAAATCCAACTAGGTAACATAATTGTGACTGGGACACTTAAGTGCTAATTTAGGGAGGACTGTTTTAAACTATTTTTAAATTAAAAATCATTATATTGTAAAAAGAACCATACAGAAAACCACATGGCAAATGTATAGCTTACTGAACAAAACAAACACTACTCGTACCAAGATGTAGTTCTTGGCAGGTGTGGCAATGCACGCCTGTGATCCCAGTGCTCTGGGAGGCTGACAGACACATTGCAACTTCAAGGCCAGGCTGGGCTACAGAGTGAATACAAGGTCAACCTGAAATACAGCATGACTCTGTCTCAAAAATAAAAAAAGAGCCGGGAGTGGTGGCGCACGCCTTTAATCCCAGCACTCGGGAGGCTGAGGTAGGAGGAGCGTTGAGTTCGAGGCCGGCTTGGGCTACAACGCGAGCGCAAGGCCAGCCTGAGCTACACAGTGCGACCCTGCCTTAAAAAACCAGGGCCGGGAGTTTGGCTCAGTGGCTTAAGCGCCTGCCCTGGCAGGTGCGAGGTTGTGTGTTTGATCCCTGGCGCCACAAAAATAAATAAATAAATATCAAAAAAATTTTAAAAAAGCAACTCTTTTCTACCCATGCCACCAGCCCTTCTGTGTGTCTTGTCCCAAGCACAACTTCCTTTACACATATAAGTGACCAATAACTTCTGACTTTTATAAGCACTTGCTTGCAGGTTTTTCAACATAGTTTTATCACCAAATATGTACCTCTAGATTGTCTAGCCTTGCTCGTTTTACTTTTTTTTTTTTTTTACTTTTTTGGTTTGTTTTTTTGAGATAGGGTCTTACTATGTAGTTCAGGCTGGCCTCAAACTCATCATGATCCTCCTGCCTCAGCCTCCTGAGTGTTGGGCATGTACCACCAGGCCCAGCTAATGACATTATTTTAAAATTTTTTATTGGAGAATTTATAACATGGACAAAAGGAAGCAGAATAGTACAATGGATCTTCATTTACCAAACACTCACTTTCAACTAGTATCAACCCTTGGGCTATCTTGTTTCAAATATATCCCCATCTATTTCTTCCCTCCTATAGTATTTTAGAGCAAATCTCAGACTACGTATCATTCCATATCCAGAGATTTATATCTCTAAAAGGTAAGGATCCTTTTAAAAAAATCCCAGTTGTCAACATATGTACCATTGTTGCCCTCTGATTGATGTGTTTTGTAATTTTGTTTTTCTTTTCTTCTTTTTAAAAAAATTTTATCCTTGAAATAAAATGGATTTGGAGATAAAATAAAATAAAACTCCCAATTGTATGCTGGGCATGGTGGCACATGCCTGTAATCCCAGCTCTTGGGAGGCTGAGGCAGGAGGATCACTCACTGCAAGTTCGAGGCCAGCCTAGGCTACATACTGAGTTCAAGGCCAATCTGAACTACATAGTGAGACCCTGTTTCAAAAAACAAAGAAAAAATCCCAATTGCAATACCATTAGCATACACAAAATATCAATCAAGTCAGTATTTGATAGCTTCATAAATGTCAAAAATGTATCCCTTTTTTGTTTGAATAAATATCCAAATGAAGTCCACACCTTGTGATTCATGGATATGGATTATATATAACTTGTTTTGTTTTGTGACAGCGTTTCATTATGCAGTACAACCTGACTTTGAACTTGCTTATGTAGCCCAGGCTGGCCACAAACTCACCTGTAATCCCTCCTGAGTGCTGGGATTACAGGTGTGCATCAACATGCCCAGTGGACTATATGTAACTTTTAAACTAATGGTTTCCATTCATCTTTTTTTTTTTTTGCAATTTTTTGTTAAAGATATTGTTTTCAGTAGTTTCACAATTTGGGTTTTGCAGATTGTATCTCTTTTGCAAAGTTTAGCATGTTCCTTTGAACTCTGTATGTTGTATCTGTTGATAAAATCAGTAACATCTCTACAATGCATTTTTGAATGTCCTGTTTTTAGTGATGCGGAAAAATTTTCCATCTGACCAAGGAAATGGAAGACATCTGGTTTGCAGAATGACTAACGGACCTCTTTACTAGGTGTGAAACAGGTAGTAGGGGTCAAAGCTCAATAAACAATAATGGAGGCCCAAGTAAGATAGGATGGGTAAGAGGCCATGTAGTGCCAGATTACCACTTGGCTGATGTGTACAGCAAGACAAAAAGGGAAGCAATTAAGTTGCAGTCAGAACTGGAAAAGTAGCAGCAGTAGAGGCAGCAACTGTGATAATTTCTCAGCAGAGTACTCTACTCACAGTATCTTGTTTTCTAAATATATCTTCTTCATTTCCATCTCTGTGCCTGTACCTAGGATTTTTCCTCTGGCTGGAATATCTCCTTTGTCTCCACCTAACCAAATCCTACTTATCTTCATTTTTTTTTTCCTACTTATCTTTAATATCCAGTGCAAGCTCATTCTTTTTATGCTTTTGCTTATAAGGTCATAAAATATCTCTGGAAGGATAAATGAGCAATAACATTAATTACTCTTCCAGGAAAGGAACTGGATGGCTTTTAAAGGACACGTATGAAAGAGAGAAAGATTACTTATTTGTTGTGAGAGAAACATTTATTTTGGTGAAAGTATAATATAAAGTCTTCTGAAGTAGAAAGAAGGATATTGCAATTTATAGTTTGAGGAAAAGGAAGAAAGTCTGTAACAGCCTCTGTGCAAGAGTGCCAGGGAATGTATAAGACAAATAAAATGATTCCTGAGCAGCTGCAAGGGCCAAGTTGAAATTAGATAGTATAAATTTATATTTGCCTGCTTGGTTCTCCCTCGAGTAGTGTTCTGGGACTTTGGGAGCTGAAAAGGAGAAAGAATACAGTGGAGGCAAGATTCCCAGAGACAGCTTGCACTGAATTGGCTGCCCCGGAGTATAAGGTAGGGCAGGCATCTAGTACTGGGAGAGTTCCTTCCTTCTTTCCTTTTTTTTTTTTTTTTTTTTTTTTGGTGGCACCGGGGATCGAGCTCACAACCTCGCACCTGCCTGACAGGCACTTAAGCTGCTGAGCCAAACTCCCGGCCCTGGTTTTTTGAGGCAGGGTCGCACTATGTAGCTCAGGCCGGCCTTGCGCTCGTGTTGTAGCCCAAGCCGGCCTCGAACTCACAACGCTCCGCCTACCTCAGCCTCCCGAGTGCTGGGATTAAAGGCGTGCGCCACCACGCCCGGCTTCCTTCCTTTTTATATTCTTTTTTTGTGGCGTTACACATTGAACCTAAGGCCTCAGGCATGTTAGGGAAGTTCTCTAACCACTGAACTATATCCCCAGCCCTAAAAAGTAATTTCTTGATCTGGAGGAAAAGAGGTAGGGTGGCTAGGAGATCTTACTCAGGTGACAAGAGATGTGTTTTAGGAAAGTCTTACACTAATATAAAATATTCAAAAGGACTGCTGCTAGGTTAGAGGGGCATAGTATAAAGATCCTCTTCTAAATTCCCTGTTTGGCCTTAGGTTTTGGATGTTCTCAAATGGCTCTTACCAGTGACTTAGATTTTCTCCACATGACCCCAAGCAAGACTTCCTTTTCTTTTTCCTTTTTCTACTGGGGACATGTTTTTTTTTTTTTTTTTTTTTTTTGAGACAGGGTCTTGCTATATAGTTCAGGCTGGCTTTGAACTCACTGTGTAGCCGGGGCTGGCCTTGAACTCCTGGCAATCCTCCTGCCTCTGTCTCCCAAGTGCTGGGATTATGGGTGTGCGCCACCACACCCGGCAGTATTGGAGATTGAACCCAGGGCCTGTAGCATACTAAACACATGCTTTACACTGAGCTACATCCCCAGCCTGCCATTTGCTACTTTGTGCCTGCCATTTGCTTCTTTATGCCTTTGTTTCCTCATATATAGAAATATGGGGTAACAAAACCTATCTCACAGAACATATATGAAGATTAAGTGAAATAATGCTGGTAGAAGTGGCATTCAATGAGATACTGTACTCTCTCATCAAGTAAATGAATATAGTCTCTTTTAATCCTGAAGTTGATACAATGGTATGATAAATAAGTTATTACTTTAGAGGTTGGGGATGTAGCTCAGGGTAGAGCACTTGCCTAGTATGTGTAAGACAGTGGGTTCAATCTCTAGCACCACAAAAAACACCCACATATGACACATTATCACTTTATAGAGCAGCCAACCTGGCTATCAAGAAAATCTGGTGATCATGACTTTCCTCATGATAGCCTGCCCTGAGTCCTCCAGGGTGTACTTTTGCTTTTTCCTCTTTTACTCAGACTAAGTTCGTTCTCAGTTTCTCTCTCCCTCTTCACTTTTACTTTTTCAAATAAACTTTGTTACTGCTAAAAAAATAAAAACAACAAAAAAAGAAAATCTTATTTTCTTTACTGAAACATAAAATTGGATTTTAGAGATATATACTCCCTCTTCTCAGGAAAAGAAAAAAACTTCCAACTTTTCTAATATACTGAAAGAAAAGCTTTGAGAAAAGAAAGAATAGTAGAAACAGTAACAATGATTTTATTAGTATAGTGCATAGATTTCAACTTTAGGGGAAAGATAAGGCCTAGAGATAAAAATGTATGAGTTCCTGGGCCTGGTGGCATACACCTGTAATCCCAGCACTCCAGAGCTGATTTATGGGAATTCAAGGCCAGCCTGGGCTAAATAGTGAGTTCACAGTCACCCTGAACTACATAGAGAGACCTTGTCTGAAAAAAACAAACAAAATGTGTGTGAATCATCTTCACGTAGGTGGTTCTTAAGTCCTGGGCAACTGAGAATGTCTCGAAATAAGGAGAACAAATGACTGAGTACTGAGGAACATCACTGAATGGCCAAGTAGAAAAACAGGATCCTGCAAAGGAGACTAAAGGAAATAGTTATAGAAGTAGGACAATGAAGGGGAATGATGGACCATAAACCAACATAGGAAAATATTTCAAGGCAGAAAGAACCATGAATGAACCAAATTTTGTTTGATGGGTCAAGTAAGATGAATACTAAAAGCATCCATTGGATTTAGTGACTTAGTGGTCAAAGGTAACCTTGTCACTACAGATTGCCTAGCTTGGGCAACTTACTTAGACCTTGTTTCAAAATAAAAACATATATAGTGGACCCTTGAAATTCATAGGAATTACATTCCTAGAGTACCCATTAATTGTGGCAAAACAGCAAATTTCAGATATGGTCAGAAAAATGCCTATTGTTATAGTTTAAACACTAAATATGCTATGTCTCCTATAGTTATGTAATTTAATTCAATGAAATACTGTATTAAAAAGAGCCTTAGAAGGTACCGGGCATTTTGGTGGCATCTTAGGGATCTTAGGGCCTTAGAAAGAACAAAAACAATAACACTCTCCTGGAGATAGCTTCATGTGGTACAGCAACCTGCTATGATGCGGGATTGCTGGTGCATCTGCCAGAGATGGGTTACAGGGCCACAGCCAATCAGCAGCAAGAACTGAGTAACACTCTCAGCTACTTGCAAACCTCCCACCAAAAACAAAACAAAAAAACCCAACCAACCAACCAACCAAACAAACAAACAATTGTGGAATGTATTTGAAGATTCTGCAAAATCATGGGGGTTTCTGTAAACAATTATTAGGTTTTAAGGAAAAATCCACAAACAACTGAGGCCACAAACTCTGAACCATGACTTCACGGGGGTATACTGTACGGTGGTTATCAGTTCACAAACTTGATTCTTTCCACAATTCTGGTTGCAAACTGAATTAGACAAAAAACAAATCAAATTTCCCCATAAGTTCAACATGGAACCTAACCACTGAATTTGATTCGTCCAATTCAGTTTGTGACCAGAATCATGGAAAGAATTAAGTTTGTAAACCGACATACCATAATATCAAGAAAAAAGGAGGGCAGGGGACTTAGCTTAATGGCATAGAGCCTGCATAGCATGAACAAGGCTCTTGGTTCAATCCCCAGTACCACAATAATAAAAAAAAATTTTTTTAAAGGGTTGGGAGCCAGGCATGGTGGCGCATGCCTTTAATCCCAGCACTTAGGAGGCTGAGGTAGGAGGAGCGTTGTGAGTTCGGGGTTGGCTTGGGCTACAACGTGAGTGCAAGGCTGGCCTGAACTACATAGTGTGACCCTTTCTCAAAAAACTAGGGCTGGGAGTTTGACTCAGTGGCTTAAGTGCCTGCCCGGCAGGCATGATGTTATGAGTTCGAACCCCGGTGCCACAAAAAAAAAAAAAAAAAAAAAAAAAAAAAGGGGTTGGGGATGTAGCTTGGTGCAAAGGTCCTGGGTTTAATCTCCAGTACTGAGAGAGAAAGACAGAGACAGAGAGACAGAGTGATAGAGACAGAGACACACAGACACAGAGAGACACAGATAAAGAGAGAGAAGAGAGGAAGGGAGGGGAAGAGAGGGGAGAGAGGAGAGAGGAGAGAAATGAATGTGATAGAGCACAGGAATAAGGGAGGTTGGGAGTGTAGCTCATTAGCAGAGGGCATACTTATCATGCATAAAGCCCTAAGTTCAAGCATCAGTGCCTCCCCCAAGAGGAAATGAAAAAATGTAGTTATTTCAAGAAGTTTGAGCAGGGCATAGTAGCGCACACCTGTAACACTCAGGAGGCTGAGACAGGAGGATTTCAGTGAGTTCAAGGCCAGCCTGGGCTACATAGTGAATTTAAGGCCAGCCTGGAATAGTGAAATGAGACCCTATCTCCAGAAGAAAAAAAAAAGAAGTTTGGCTATAAAGGAGAGAATGAAGTTAAATAGTAGCTGGAGAAGGATATGAACTCAAAAGAAACTGTAAGACTAGAGAGAAAAGCATGCATAAATGTTAGTGAAAATATACAGTGAGAGGGAATAAACAGGAGAGAAAAGAGAAAATACTATAATGTTTTGAGAAAGGTGCAAGGGGGATTAGATACAAAGTACAATGTGAGACATGGGGACAAGCTCAGTAGAAGAGCAGATGCCTAGAATGCACAAGTCTCTGGGTTCAGTGCCTGACACTGAATTAAAAAACCACAATGTAAAGAAATGAGAAGCATCAAAGGTGATGAGAAAAAAATACATGCTACTGAGAGCAAATATGCAGATATTGTGAGAAGTAGGGAATTAAATACGACAAGTCATGGAAAGCACTTAGCATAATGCCTGGTATGTTCATTTGTATCATAGATCTATGGCTTTTGATGTTATTCATGTTACATACCTGCTTGAAATGTCCTACATTTTAGGCTTTAGCTATGTAAAATGAACTAGTATACTATTTTATTAAAACTGTACAACTTGTACTCAGGAGTCTGAAGCAGGAGGATCATTGTGAGTTTTAGACCAGCCTGGGCTACAAAGTGAACTCAAGGCTAGCCCAAACTCTATAGCGAGACCCTGTCTCAAAAGGACAAAAACAAAACAAAACCACTGTACAACTTGCGGAGCATGGTGGCACACATCTGTAATCCTAGCACTTGGGAGGCTGAGGCAGGAGGATCGCTGTCGGAGGCCAGCCTGGGCTGCATAAGCTAATTCAAGGTCAGCCTGCACTACATAGCAAGACTGTCTCAAAAATTTTTTTTTTGCTGGGCAGGCTCTGTTGTGAAATGAATAATGCCCTGAATTTCTAAGATTAAAAGCTGCCGGCATTACAAAGAAGATTGAGCTGGGTGTGATGACAAATATATGTCTGTAATCCCAGCACTTTTCAAAGCTAAAGCAGTAGGGTCACAGATTAGCCTGGACAATAGGGCATTTCAGTGACTTAGCAAAACCCTGTCTCAAAATTTAAAATTTAAAAAAATAAAAGTCTGGGAATAGAACTCAGTTTAAAGTCTCTGGGTTCAATCCCTAATATTGAAGGGGAAAAAAAGGCCTCTGAAGAGTTCAGTTCAAAAGGGAAAGTTTATTTGCACTCCAAATCCATAAAATAACAGCAAAGCCAGAATAAATACCCTGGAGATGCAGGAACCCCCTTTACCTCTGATCAAACCTCTTTCTGTTAGGTAGAAGTTATATCTTTTGACACATTCCCTAACTTCCCCTAATCTTTTTTTCCCCCTTTGGTTCTTTTTTGAGACAGGGTCTTTCTATACAATTCAGGCTGGCCTTCAACTCGCTATGTAGACAAAGTTGGCCTCAAATTTAGCAATCCTCCTGCCTCAGCCTCCCAAGTGCTGGGATTAATAGGCATGTACCACCATGCCCAGCACATCCCCTAATCTTGCCTCAACCTCCAAATTCTCATCCATGCTATACTGTAATCTCTCATTTTACTGCCCATGTTCATCCCCTACACCTCATATCTCTTCTAGCTCCCATGACACTTTATGTTCATTGACTCTGAAATGACAGGAAAAGATGCTATGAAAACAACTTGAGCTAATTCGAGGTTTGGTGACCTTCCTTGTTTGACGTTCCTTGGAATTTGTAGCTATCAGATTTTTGACTGCTTTGCTGAGGGAATAAATATGACTCAATGAAGATTCAAAAAAAAAAAAGATCAAAGAATCTAAGTTGGGCATGGTAGTGCGTGCTTGTAATACAAGCACTCTGGGAGGCTAAGGCAGAAGAACTGCAATTTCAAGCTGAGCTTTGCCAATTTGGTAATTTAGCAAAATCCTGTTCTCAAAATATAAAAGGGCCGGGAATGTAACTCAGTGCAAAGGCCCTAGGTTAAATCCTGAACTATAAAAAGAAAAAAAATTAAATCTATATTCTAGGGCTGAGGGCATAATAAGCTCAGTGACAGACTCCTTCTGCAAAGCCCCTTGGTTGATTCCAAGCACCACACATACATACTTGAAAAAATTTCCATTATACCCAATGAGGTGGTACACGCTTATGATCTCAGCATTCAGCACAGAGAAACCTCATCTCAAACACACACACACACACACACACACACACACACGCACAGAAAGAGAGAGAGAGATTGCGAGCACTGGACAATGTAGCATAAGCCTGTAATCCTAACTCTGGCCGAGTGTGGTGGTGCACACCTGTAATTCCCGCACTTGGGAGGTTTAGGGTTAGGGTTGAATCGAATTCAACACAAACCTGGGCTACACAAACCCTGTGTCAAAACAAAACAAAACAAAACAAAAAATGGGCTGGGTGGTGCACATCAGTAATCCCAAAGAGGCTGAGAATGTAGCTCAGGGCAAGGGCCTTGGGCTCAATCCTAGTACCATTAAAATTAAAGAAGTAAAATGAAATACCTTCTGACCCAGTCTGATTTTCCCTACTCTTCCATATACCCATACAAATAAATGTCTTTTATTCATATTTCCATTCAAAATATACTTCTCTTTTTCTTTTTGAGACAGGGTTTTACTATGCAGTTCAGGCTGGTCTTAAACTCACTTCATAGCCCAGGCTGGCCTCAAACTTGCAATGATCTTTGTGCCTCAGCCTCCTGAGTACTGGGGTTACAGGTGTGCACCATGTTTGGTCCAAAATATACTTCTTAATCTCAGTATGGTGATGCACATCTACCATGCCAGCACTCTGGGAGGCTGAGGAGGAGAATCTCAAATTCTATTTCTGACGGGGCAACTTACTGACTTCGTGACACCCAGTGTCAAATTATAAGATAGGAAATGCAAAGCAAAACCACCTTGAGAAGCCGGGCATGGTGGCTCATGCCTGTAATCCCAGCACTCGGGGGCTGAGGCAGGAGGATTGTTGCAAGTTTGAGACCAG
>RJWM01039394.1:0-16148 GCA_004363535.1 Dasyprocta punctata
ACAGGACCTAACATTTGCCCTGATGGATTTTGGACTTGCTTTGGCTCCAATGCTTTGTATCCCCTTGTTTGTGCCCTTTGGAATGGTAATGTTTATCTTGTGCCATTGTATGTTGGAAATATTTAACTTTGTTTTCATTTGTACAGGGGCTTGCAGCTAAGATTTGCCTTCCATCTCAGAGGACTTCGGCAACTCTTGGGGAGGGACTAAATGGCCTTTGTATAAAGGATGTACATGAGTCTTTAGGGGGAACCAGGGTGGAAAGTTATCATTTGTGCTCAGATGCCTCCCACAAGCCTCATGCAATCGTGGAAATGGCTGAATCTAGCATTTGTGATTGGTTTGTTGTCTACCCTTGGGATTGGTGGAGTGAGTACTGCACCTGACCAGGGATGGGGAGCCAGAAAATAATGTAAGGGCAGGAAGGAGGCGTGCTTTCCCTCTTTTGCCCTTTTGTGCTTGTTGCTTGCAGCTACCATGAATGGCTGCTCCTCCGTCATGCCACCCTGCCTTGGAGCCAGGTGAGTATGGACTGAAACCTCCAACACATTGTAAGGCAAATAAACCTATCCTTCCCTAATTTTGGGTATCAGGTATTTTCTATCAGCAATGAGAGAAAAGTAACCAAGACAAGGCTTTGGGGGGACATCTAGATCCAAACCATGACAGTGTCAGAGAACAAACAACTGCAGTCCTCACTTCACAAGGAAAAAAAGTCTCCAGTGCTTTCAGAAACATTCCAGACTTCCTTAAGTCTGGTGACTGGATGGTGAGGCAAAGTATTAGCTTTCAGTAAAAAAACAAAACAAACAAACAGACAAAACCAATTACTCAGAACAGACTTAAATTGGGGTAGCTGTAAGGCAATAGGTTGGGAAGAAGAAAAGGAAAAGAAAACTTGTTTTGTGTTTTAAATGAGTTTAAGGGATTTTGTTTAAGTCTAAAAATTACAATCAAAAGAATATAAAAACAGCAGCCCTAGGGTTGGCGATATAGCTCAGCACTGCAGCACCTACCTGGCAAGTACAAGGTCCTGAGTTCAATTCCTGATCAAAAATAAATAAATAAATAAAAACCAGCAGCCTTATGATTCTTGGAAAAGAAATAATGTCA
Organism: Dasyprocta punctata; assembly: GCA_004363535.1. Taxonomy (NCBI): domain Eukaryota; kingdom Metazoa; phylum Chordata; class Mammalia; order Rodentia; family Dasyproctidae; genus Dasyprocta; species Dasyprocta punctata. The sequence goes on from RJWM01039394.1 coordinate 1,114, forward strand.
TTTTTCAATAAGAATCAATATACATGACACATCTACTAGACAAACACACCTATAACATTTATATTGATAATATAGAACTCTATAGAAGAGTGTAGATATTGAGCCAGACTTGTCCTAAAATAAGGCAACATGGCACAGCATTTTCTTCAGAAGACTGCAGGAATCCATTAACAACAATGCAGATAGGTGAACAAGCTGACCCTTGATTCACATTGAAACAGTTATTACTTTTTGGTTTCAATAACTTACAGTATTCAGGGATTCCATTTTGAGTTAATTTCCTAATAATATATAATTATGGATCCATTTCAAAGAAAAACACAGTTTCTATAAAACCATATAAACATCTGTATAGGAGCATATATTATATTATTAGTTTTTAAATGTACTTTGTAAGTATCTAAGCCATTTGTAGGAAAGAAAAACTTCCTGTGGTTTTACTAACAATCTATATCAGAGTTCCCAAATTAGTGGAACAAAATATGAAAAAGTACTTGAAACCATAAGTTATATTTAGGTATTTGTCAAGAGGCCAAATTCCATGAGTTTTGTATATCTGACCCTTTGGCATTTTCCCACATAATCAACCCTTTAACCCAGACTCCCAGTAAAGGGAATAACAGTATTTTTTCCCTTCTTTGTTTAACTTGGCTTAACTTTCCATAGAAACTCGTCTTTCCCACAGCCTCATTCCAAACAAATTGTGATGTTAACAATACCCTCACTGTGGTTAGCTCGATCATTTTGCAAGTTAACTTGATGAAAGTCCAATAATTAGACATCATTTCCTTTTAAGGTGAGAAAGTCATTAGGAATTTCAACCCAAAATGGACTCGTGTTCTTTTTAGTGAATTTCCCTCCCACTGCACTTGAACAGAAATTCTCAATCATGAGGAAATGATAACAACAGCAACAGCAACCATAATATATATGTATGTGTGTGTATATATATGTGTGTGTGTGTGTGTGTGTGTGTGTGTTTGTGTGTGTGTGAAAATAATATAAAGGGATATAGAAAAATATACTTTTTCTTTCATGTGTTACCAATAAGTGAAAGAATTCGAGGGAATGGGCCACAGGGAGACTCTAGAAATTGTGAATTTTTAGGTTAAATTTGAATGGGTCCAATACCTTTTTTGGGGGTAGTCTCAGAAACGTAAGGATTTAAGGAATAAATGCATTTATTCTTAAATCAGGAAAAAAAGAAAATAAGAAATTTACTAGCAATACTGTAAGTAGGACTTACGCAATCGCTGGAGGTGGGAGAGGCGGGCATCCCCCGTCTGCCTGCGGAGCAGGACAGGACACACCGGGGCTCGGTCACTTCCGCCTCGGCCAGATTTGCTTCCCAGCCTCTGGACCGGCGTTTTCCACACTGTGGTTGGTGGGGTGCTCAAGTGCCATAAAATATTTGGGGGGCCCACGGTGGTGGAGAAGGAGAGTTGTGGGTGTTAGGTGATTAAGCATGAATAGAAATGCTCCCAAATTATTCATGGCTTGAAAATTCTCTGTGCTAAACAACTGCGTGAACTTTGTTTGCTCTGCTTATTTCAGGGAAGAACTTTCCTCTCTGATCCTTCCCCCGCCCCACATATACCCCAGACCCCTAACCACTCACAAGTCCTGCACATCCTGAAAAAAGTACATTTTGCTAGACGATAGTTTTCATCATTTTCTGTTGTCTGAACCAAATATTAGTTGAACTGGAAAGAAGGAGAAAAGTACTAAGTACTTTAGTAGTTCCATGACCTATTCAGGGATGTTACATTATTGATGGAAGGCCAATTTCCTTAGTACATAAGTGTGGCGTGCGTTCCTCAAATCTCTCCCCGTGATATGTGTGACCCACCTCTCATCCATAACCAAGTTCAAAGCTAATAACACTTAAGACTTTGTAAATTGCTCAAACGTTCCTGTATTTAACCACCTTTAATTCATCAGTTATCATTTGCTGATGTGCTCCAGTGTAGTGCCTCAAATTTTACAGGTATTAAACTTGATCTCTCTGACAGCAACAAAAACATGTTGTTGCTTATATTGCTATCCAACCTTGTACCCTGCTATCGCTGATCCTGGGTCTATTCATGGAGCTAATACCTCTGCAGACACAGAGATAAGTAAAGTCACCTTGTGTCCCAGATAAGGTGCTTGGATACAAGCAGTGAAAACTAACTGTAGCCCCCTAGCCACTCACTGGCAACTCCCAGTGACCCCAGGCCCTGCACCTACACAAGGCACGCCCAGTTATGAACTTTCTAGCAGATCAGCCCACGCTGAGGTTAATGTTCCCAGATCAAATTACCTCCCAAAACCCCACCTCTGAACACAGGAGACTTTGGGGAACTTTCTGGATCCAAACCATAACCCCATTATTTGGGGAGGAACACTTTTGATTTCTCCTTCTCTGCTTTATTTTATTTCCCAAAATAAGACTAGGTCATATATCCATTTTTACTGAAAAAGACAGAAGAAGGTTTATTTTCAGAGGATGTCTTATATGTTTCTATATACACTAATCTATATTTATTCATGCACAAAAAACTACCTTTATTCATGTATTTTAAAACTCCATTTATTCAAATACAGTCATATCATCTTCTGCAACACCATCATAGCTCTTTAAACCCCTAATTCCAGCCTGAATGTCTTGAAACTCCATTTCCTGTAGCAGCATTGGCCCCACTCTCTCATGGCCAGCAGTAGAGCTCTCTTCTCGTCCCTGTAGCCTGCTCACAGTGCACTGGCAACGTACTGGTCAGTGATTTTTACCCCATGAACTCTTCCCTCAAGTCGCAACGTCTTGCAGGCTGGGCTTCTCAAAGTTTCCATTAAATCAAATGTTAATTGAAGACTTACGAGACAGTAATGGCAACAAAAATGATGACAATTAAAAATAATAGTCCAAGTAAAAGCAACAACAGCAACAGCGAAAAACTGTAGGCCCCAAAATGGAAAAACGCTTTTGTAGTTCACATAAGTGCATTAAGTACGTCTGTTGCAACGCTCAACACGCTGAATGCGGAAGATTCATGTGAGACCCAGCCAAGTCCATTCACCGCACAGCCGATGCGTCATCCCCGACTGGCGCTCGGCAGTAAGCCTCCGGTTCTCTGTCTACATAGGCGTCTGCCTCTCGTCCAAAGGTGCCTACTTGGGTATTTACAAATACTTAATTATAACTTATATTATCATTCAAGTATTAGTGTCAATAATATTTATTTATAATTAATTATACATTAGTATTGCTATTTTATACTTCAATACGTCTGTTGTGTTGCAGTGGGTGTGCTAAATGCGTCCATCTGGGGCTTATTTTTGAAATAGGATTTATATTACAAGCATCCTGAAAAACCACGCTAGGGCTTATTTTGGGGGAACTAAAGTAGAAGGCTAATTATAAGGACAGATTCCTCTCTCACTTGTCTCCTCACTTTTTCTTCACAATTACATAGAATGGTTAAAGAAAACCACTTTCTTGTCTACGACTTTCGTCAGCCTTGATTTGTCTTCTATTTATCTTAATCTGTACTGGCTGTTGGATATTTCCACTTAGATGAATTCCTATCGCTTTGAACTCAGTGTGTGTGTTTACTGCTAAGCCTCTTGTTATGGTTTATATCGAGATGTTTCCCCAAAGCCTAATGCAGTCACGGGGTGGGGGTGGAGGGCTGGGGCAGTGATTGGGTCACAGGGGTGTGATGCTCATCAAAGGATTAGGCTCAAGTAAGTTTCTAAGGGAGCCCAAGAGCAGGAGCAGGGGATCAAAAGAACATGTGATTTTCTCGTTTTCCACTTCTAAGGATGGGAAATGCTATGCCCAACTTGGGATGTAGCGTCTGGAAACCTAGGATAACTGTGAGATAGATCATGGACTATACACATGACACAGACGCAAAGCAGAAGACATTATTTTGCAAAGCATCCGACTCAAAAGTCATGGAGATCCCCGAACAACAATCTTAAGGATGAGGCGAAGCGGGGTAGATACTAGCCGAGGCTGCCTGTGTTTCCAATAAAGAGACTCACAGAACAAAGTGGAATTTGGAATACAGTTTGCACCTGGGACATTTCAGAGTTCTATGGACACTTGTAAATGTGTGACGGCAGAACTGGGACTGGCAGGTACTAGAGAGGAGTGGTAAGTTTCCCTCTTCATGTTCCCTGTGTCACCAAGCAAAGAACTTTTCCTGGGATGGTTGCTGCTCACACAGCCCTGAGGCTGAAAACTGTTCACAGCATTGGGAATACGAGACCTGTTCTACCCTGACCCTTTCCTCTGGTTTATTGGTTTTGTTGCTTTGTATGAAGTTGGAGCTATGGAAATACAAGTTAGGACCAAACAAGAAGTTTGAGATGGATCCCCATAGCGAATGAAATTTCAGCCGAGATTGTGCAAAGAGGGAGAGCGTGTCAGTGAAAGCAGGCTGAGTCATGCTGAGATAACAGAAGAGCCCTCTAAGCCTCGGGGCTCTAGAACTACAAAGGCTCACTTTGGGTCCCGTCCACTGTTCGTCTTGTGTTAGCCACAGCTCTTTGCATATGTTCTCTCTGGGATGTAGGCTGCTGAGCTGTCCCCCAGCTGGGACACTGCCGGCCTCATGGCAGGACGGAGAGGCCCCGGAAGCTCGCTGTGGCTCTCACAGCTGCATGCAGAGGTAATGCAGCTGGCTTCTGCTTCCATCATGCGAGCCAAAACAAGGCAACTGTGCGGGTCACAGAACAAAGTGTGTGCTCACCTGCGGGCAGGTCCAGGTGTCACACGGAGGAGAACCACACTTGTAAGGGAGATGCCATCGACTGATGGTATGAATACACAGGTAGACTCAACAAAGAACTCGGTGTAAACTACCGCTACAACTTCTCAGTGTATCTCGAGATGAGGTGACGGAGCAGAGGGTGCTGGTGGGGTTGGTAGGTGTGAGCCAGCTCAGACGCCAGCCACATCGCTGCTGGCTCCTTGTCACACATGCGCTGTCTGGCCCTTGGTGGCTGACCTGGGGTGGGGACAGAGGAACCAGGTTGGGGAAGGGGAGCCCCGGGAAAGCACAGACTCGGCAGAGTGCCTGGCTTAGATAAAGGCAGTAAGGGTGGAAAAAGCCAATGGTCTCTAAGGGCTGTCTGAAAAATGAAATTCATAGAGCTGTGGGATGCCAGGACAGAAGGCCTGACGGGAGAAGCCTGGCCGCCCCTGAGGTTCCAGCTGGTTTGCCAGGGCCAGTGCAAACCGAGACCCAGGAGACCCCGAGGGAGAGCAGGTGTGGAAACAGGATTGCACGTTTCCATCCGGTGCATTTGAGGTCCGGCTCCTCTGGAAGACACTCCAGCAGGGGATCTGGGAGGCAGACAGTGGGTTGGGTTCAAAGCTGGGGAAGGAGTGAAACGTAACCTGGACATACAAAGAGGAGATTCACAGCGGTGGATTGACTGAGTGCTGGGGTTTGGAAATGGTTCGATTGGGTCCCCTAAAGGATCCTATGCTTGAAGCTCAGTCCCAAGCTCAACAGTGGTGGATCTTTGAGAGGTGTGGCCTGAGGAAGATCTCACAGGACAGGGTGAGTTCCCGCGGGAGGGAGTTGTCAAAGAAGAGCACGCAGGACACCCAAGATGTGATACCACCAGCCACGTAAGACACAGCCAGGAAACCACCGCCCGTGGCGGACCATATTGGCTGCCCAGTCTGGAGCTTTTAGCCAGCAAAACGGTGAGCTAAATTAGCCTCTTCAGTTTACAAAATAGTCAACATCAGGTGTTTTGTTACAGCAACACAAAATGAACTAAGAAGATGGGCCGCCCACGAGGATGGTACAAAAGGAGAAAACAAGAATGAAACAGCCTAACAGTGCTCTCCCATGGTCTTCATTAAATCACATCTGCCTATGAATCCATTGCTTGTCAGTGGAAAAAGGCCGTGTGTTCTCGAAGAAGGGTCAAAAGTTGTCCTTCCTCCGGACTGCCCACCACACTTGACAGGAAGTGGTGCGAGAACAAGTGAGCCATGACTCAGAAAGTTAGGGTTTCAGTTCCCAGCTTAGCTGAATAGCAACCATGTGCCCTCAGAAATCCCCTTAATTGGCTATGTCCTAATTCTCTCTCTCACACAGGGCCGTGGACACCTCTGTTCCACACTAAGTGAAGTTTACACTAAAGCCGCATAATGTAAATGAAACGCTGCAAAGTGCACTTTAAATACAAGTTCATGCTGTGACGTTCACTTTAGAGGGGGGAATTCCTAAATCTATTTTGAGATATCATAAAACATGGAGAGAATCAAAGAGTCCTTTGCCAAACCCCATAAAAGCAAAATTGACAACATTTCTATCATGACTCATTCTTCCTTTGAAAACCAACTATCAGATGAGGAAGGGTCAATTTATTTTGATTAAAGGAAAACAAGACTTTCATGACAGACTTTCTGGAGTGAACATGACATTTTCTAAAGCTACTCATTTTTGGGGCGTATGTTGATTTTGTATGAGTTAGCCTGTATATAATTCTAATCCTAAACCTACTCCTAATCTTTGCATTTTTCCCTTCAGACATATACATTTGTGCAGTGGTAAAATAGTTAAATTTTCCAATTATGACCACCAAAGTGATCTTTCTTGAGATGCTCTTAGTATTAACCAAAGTGTGAGAATCTTTATGCTTGTTAAAAAAAAATAAGTGCCAGAAGTCTTGTCTGGAGATGGGACACTAGCAGTCAGCTACACTATTCACAGTGCTAATGGCCCACTGAATATTTGGTTTCCAGAACGTTGATTTTCAAATTGTGATCAAGATTTTCTTTTCAATAATTTACAGCTATTGGAAGGACAGCTAATCCTTCCTGCCATATTTTATGTATTTGATTTTTTATAGACTCCATTTAAAAAAAAATTCCTAATACTCACTATCCAAGCAGTCTGTAAAAAACACTGGACTCTTGCTTATATGTTGAGTACTTTTTAACCCCCTTTAAAAATAAGACTTATGCTTTTTGTTGACTATAATTTCTTTTGTTTGATTTTCACAATCAGAAAATAACCCAAATGTGAAAATATTACACAAAGCTTCAGGTGCTGCAAAGTACTAGGTATGATTTAAACAAAATCTTTACTACACAGTTAGCTAAATTTCTTCAGGTTTTGGAGATAAAAATCTTAACCATATATTCAAGCATATATGAACAGCAGAATTTCTAAGCTCGGTCAGATCTGGGGGTGGTAAGCTTTAGGGAGAAGCCATGTTGCACTGAGAAGTTTCACCCAAAGGTCTGCACGTTCCCAAGGCTCGGCCACCAGCCTACACTTTGGGGAGGTGCTAGATCCCATGACCGGACTGCGACTGGCCATAGGTCAAAAGGAAGAATACCGTCTGACCACAGACTGAAAACTCCAAAACCTGTGACCCAAACTGAGGTCCACTCTTCATTTCAGGTACTAGGTACAACCCCAGAAAGCTCACACAGGCTGTCACTCACCGCGCATGCTCAGACACACACAACCCATCGCGTATCTTTACAGTGAGTCCTCAGAGTCCTCATGAACACAACGCCCCAACTAGGAACTTGTAACCAGCTGGTTTCCGTGGACTGTAACCCTCTTTGCCACTCCGAGGGCAGCAGTGCAGAAAAGTATCCAATGTGTCTCACCTTACCTTAGCACAGCAGATACGTCTTCTACATGAACTTTATCACTGAATGTAAAAACACTTCCTGTAACTTAATTCGTGGTTCGAGTACTTAACCGTGTGGCAGCTGTCTGCTATCTACAGGTGTCACCATCATTTCTACAGCAATAAACGATGACCGTATCACGGGTCCTCTGTCGCACCTACCTTCCAAAGACAACGGTGTGCCTGACAGTTACAAACCGCTAAATTTTCATTTAGTGATTATTTCTGCACTCCTTTCAAACAAACTGTTAGTTTAGGAAGGTAAAAATATATTAAGTTTTAAGTCCCAGGCAAACTGTGTTTTACCATCTCCATGACTACAGTCTATTTTTTCCTACTTCTGCTAATCTTTTCATTAGTGTCTGTAGAGCAGTACCCAGAGGGCCATTCATTGTGCACTGATGTGGGAAGCGACCCTTCTTTTCCTGGAGTACATCCTCTCCTCTGACTGGAAGGCGTTTTCCTCTCCTAAGCGAAACCGCACTAATTGCTTCAGAAAGTGGCGGCGTGAGCCGTGGCGAGCGCGCAGGTGTGTGTGTGAGCAGGTGTCGCCCACGTCCCGCGCAGCCCCGAAGGCGTCTTCACGACTAGGCAGGGGCTGCCGCAGGAGGCCGGTGGACGCCGAGCAGCTGTTTCTGTGTGGAGCGCTCCGTCTGCTGGGCCCCACTTCACTCTGTGCCCTGTTCAAGGCACATCTACAGCGTCATTCAGGAGCAGCCTCTGGCAGGGGGCGGGTCCAGTATTCACGGCCAGCCCGCACCTCCTGGGGCCCTTGGCAGCTTCGTTGGGACACAGGGCTCTTAACTGCCAGCACGACACAGGGTTTGAGCTGCCACGGAAAAATGCATTAACATCTCATTGTTGATGGCGCTATAACGTGTATTCTTAAAAAGTCAGTTTCTATGAATAAACACCTGAGATTACTGTCCCTGGAAATGTTTTGTATTAGCATATAGTAAGTCTTTTTCTAGAGTCCACATTTAAAACTTACTTTGAATTAACCAGTAAGTTTCTACTATGAAAACTTTTATATATATATTATATGTATATATAAATTTATGAAAACGTATTTTACATAGTACTTATTGATTTATTTAACCTTTTTTTTCTTGAGACAGGTTCTTTCTATGTGACCCAAGATTCTATTAAACTCACTAAATTGCCCAGGCTGGCCTGGAACTTAGAATTCTCTTGTGGTGGTCTCCTCAGTGTGGAGATTATAGACATGGGACACTACAACCAGGTTATTTAATTAGTCTGTTGATGAAGTTAATTGAACAAGTTACTCTGTTACTCACCAATTAAATGGAATTAAATACGAAAAACCTTACAGATTGTACTATAGAAAACATTTTATCACCCCAGAAAGGATCACAGCTCTTGGGCTGGATCATAGCACTTTTAGTCTCTCTTAAAAGCCACACATCTCACACAAGAATTAAAATGGCTTAAACTACAGTTGTGTAGGCTTCACAAGCACCTGAGAGTTTGAGAGCTCTAATCCACACGGTTCAAGTCTATTCATTAGAAAAATGTGTGCTCCCCTCACAGGACCAGGAACCAAAGACCTCATGGCTTCTAAGATAACTACATAAAATACTATTAAGATTTTATTGCATAGCAATAAAACCGGTGACATATCAGTATATAGTAACAGTTTAAACAAAAATATTTAAAATTTCAGTTAAAAGCCTTAACATTCACTGACGAATACACAGGAGTCAGAATCAATAATTTGACTTCCTCTGAATGGTCTCATCAGTGAAACTTAGAAAACTAACCTGATGAATGAGCTCAGAAATGCCCAGAGTCACCCTGTGGAGATCTCTGGAACCCCTGGTAGACTATGAGGTTAAACTGCTTAGCACATCTGCGCATCTGTGACAGGCACACCCGGGCTTGTGCAGTGTGCGACCTGCTCTCTATTAGGTAGCAGCTCTGCTAGCCTGTAAGTGCCGTGGAATTAATATTGCCATCAAAACTTTTGATGAAAGAAATAGGGTGATATGATCATGATTCATTCTCCCTTTAATATCAAGATTATTCCTACTTTAATGCGTCCCTAACCATTTGCTAGGACATTTTCTTTGCCTCAGATTCCCCCATGCAAAATAATTGTATTAAATGAAGCTAAAGTTGTAAATCTATCCAGGTCAATAGTAAAATGTGCTCAGATTGTCACTAATTTTAGTAAAACACTCGAGTACTTGTATGTACAGGATTCGCTTAAAAAATAAATCAGGATGGATTCAGGAACATCCCTAGAGCAGTGTCCCTCTCATGGGTTCTTCCGAGTGCTTTCCCGATGTTGAGTAGAGAAGGAAGGCCTAGCGGTGCCGTTAGCGCTCCCTCTACCCTGCGCCGTCTGTGGTCTATACCACTGTCCTTTGCAGAGAGGAACCCACGGCAATGTGTGCCCTGTTGCACACTATTTTCTGTAGGCAAGGACAGAAGAGACAACAGCTTTATTCTGAAGAACAGATTGAACCCTGAAATATGAATCAGCCTAAGAAAATTCATTCTTCGGGAGGAGAAGGTGAGAGTGGAAACAAAACAAAACAAACAAAAAAAGCCCAACCAACCATGCAAAAACCCTTCGATACCCAGAGACACAGCAGAGGCTATGGCATAAGGGATGCTTCTGGTCCAAGTGTCCCCCAGTGGTCACCTACCAATGATGATTGCAAGGCTAGACCTCCTGCGAACTGGCTGCTCACCTCAGACCAAGCCTAAGGCGAGTGAATTCAACCTGAAGGCTCCCACTGTCGAGTGATGGCATGAGCTTTCTTCACTTGTCCGTTCAGTAACTACCTGTTAGCTGTTAATAAGGCACGGGCCTTACCCATAAGAACTCATTGCCTAGGAGAGCACAGGACACAGTAGCACAGGTCCTGTCCAGGAAGTCTCCAGACCTGCCTCTGCTGGTGTTGGTTTTTCTCCCTCCCCCCCAGGGGTTCCCCTCTAGCTGCGGACCCTTCCAGCACGCCCGCTGCCATCCGCCACACCTGGGTCCCTGCTGTCCCCTTGGTCGGGGCATCCTGCTCAGCTTCTCCCCTCTCCCTCTGGCCACCCCGACCACGTAACTGCCTCCCAGCTGCGGAAACGAGCTTTGCCTTTGGAAGGCTCCTGCTTCTCTGCGTTTTCCTTTCCTAGCACTTGCGGCTCTTTTCCGTCCTGTACTTAGCTATTATTTCCCTTCTGGTTGACTGGATCAGCGGCCAAACCGTTAAACTCCTTCTCTCACCACTGTGTTTCTACCACCTGGCAAAGAATCGAGCTACGTGGTGTGTTCAAAAAAATATTGGCGAACAAGTGGATGAACAGGTCCTCGTTCTTACTGCAGCCGGATTAAGGAAAAAGGGAGAGAATTTTTCAAAACTTTATTGCCATGTTTTCTTGGGCATCCTCCAGCTAATTCTGCTCACTGGTGGGAAACGTGCCATGACTGACTTTTTTGTCTCGTGGCGCTGGCGATTAAAGTCCACGGGCCGGGCGGACGCAGTCCCGCTGGGCTGCAGCCCTGGCCTTCTGATTAATTCTTTAAGTTGAATTTGAAAATCTTGGAATAACTTTAAATTTCTGCATAGCAGAGAGTTCTCACATGTCCGATGTCAGGCTTCCTCTATTCTTTGTTTTGTTTTCCCTTTTTTTTTTAGTTAAATTATTAACTTTTTATATTAGTAAGGTAAAATTTTCAAAACTTGATATAGTTCTATTAACTAAAGTCATATTTTATTAGAATTCTCCTTTTGTGTGTTTGTGTGTGGTACTGGGGATAAAACCCATGGTCTTCACACTGAGCTACGTCCCCTGGGCTTTTTTATTATTTTATTTTTTATTTTCAGTTTTGAGGCAGGGTCTTACTAAGTCACTAAGCTGCCCTGGTTGGGCTCACATGTGCGATCCTCCCGCCTCGGCCTCTCAGCGTGCGGGCATGACAGCTGTGCTCCACGGCGTCGGGCGGTTCCCTGGCCAGTCGGCCCGGCGCCCCGCCTCTGTCCCCGGAGCCCTCGCGGAATCGCGCCTGGCCGCTCTCTGCCACAGTCCCTCAGGCCGCTCCTGGCCATGCCAGGCGTCCTCTGTTGCTGTCTCTTCACGGGCTGGAGTCGGCCGGGTGTTCTGCAGACGGCTCCACAACCTGCTCTGCCTGATGTTTTTCTGGGAGAAGGTGCAGCGAGGCCGGGGTCAGCCCCGCTGTGTGGCTGAAGCGAGGTTTGTCGGGGTTCCATTCGCAGCTCCTCACCGCGTCCCGGATCGTCCCCTTCGGAAGAAGAAAAGCCCTGCGCGTCCGCACGGAAGCCGGGACTTTGCTGCACCTCTTTCCAGGGCGGGTCTAGCTCAGTATCAACCATGGAGGATCCATCTGTGGAACACGTCTGTCTTTCTCATCCACCTGTTTCTCTGTTCTGTGCACTATTGAGATCGGTGAGGACATACGGTTATTTTATCATTTAGATTATAATCTATCTTTTGCTTTGATTTTTTGAGACAGGGTCTCGCAATATACTCCAGGCCTGCCTCCAACTTGTAGCAATCTTCCTGCCTCAGCCTCTTGAATGCTGGGGTTATTAGGTGTGGATCACCATACCTGGCCACGGTTTAAAAAATATTTTCTTGTTCAAAAATGTCTGATTTTGGACACTGGAAGTTGTGTCGGTGGCTCCTTTGTCCTGTCAATACACAGCCCCTGTGTGCTCCTTTGAACACTTTCCTGCTTTCCGGGATAAGAGGCTTCCATCTCATCTCACATCTTCCCTTCCCCAGGGACCTGGACCCCGCCTTTCCGCACGGGCTCCAGCTCATTCTATGGGAAAGCAGAATTAGAGAGCCAAATATGGGCACTGCACGAAGAATGCTGTTTAAAGGGACCAATTTGAATTTCAAATATCAAAACATGTTTTGAACTGTGGAAAGTCAGCACTGAGTAGATGCTTCCCCAATGCCGATACAAGGTGTGGATGCTGCTATGTTTTGTTAGATTTTATTTAACAAAGAAAAAACATATGGTAAACTTATTTGCAGAGTCTGGCTTGACCTACTCCTTGATTGTTATGCATCAATAATGCTCCCCATGTCTGACTCTCAATGGAGTGAATATTTACAGCAAATGTGTTAGATCCAGCCCCTTGCGCCTTCAACTCTGTAATACCGAATACCCAGAAGCAAGTGATCTTTGCTTTTTAAAATGGATGGGGAAAATTTCTTTAACACTCATTTTTTCATCTTTGCTGTTCTTTTGATTTATCTAACTTGGCAGATACAAAAAATTTCTTCTGAGAAAGAAAAGACCTCTGACCCGCACGCCCTTCTAATGTGGGGCATAGGAAATTTCTGTTATAAACAGAGGAAGTCAGATGTTTCTTTTCCCCTAACTTCTAAGAAAATTATTATTGCTAACATCTACTCCCACCTAGCAATAAAAGTAATTTAATACAAATCAAAGAAAATTCCTCATGGTAGGAATTTGTTTACTTTATCCAGAGAAACAGATGTTAAGCAATATTCTCATCAACTCTGTGGGAACATTTACAACTTGTACATAATAGAGGTACGCACGCTATGACTATAGTAGGATTTTCATCATTCACTTCTAATGGAAGAGCATGATTGTCATTTCATAACACATTCAAATCTTGCAGTGAGGAGGTTGGGGCTGTACCTCAGCGGTAAAGGGCTTGCTGACCCCAGTGCAAGAGTCTAGGTCAGATTCCCAGCAGTGCATAAACAAACAAACCAACAAATAATCGTGCATTGATAACTGGCCTTTATAAATGCATCAGAAAGTATTAAATTCAAGCACTTGCACAGGGATTTATAATGTAGGGGTTTGAGTCTCCTGTTAATTTTGCAGTCTAAATCAAATGGTATTGAAAGTACAAAGGCATACTCAAGGTAATTAAAATTTTATAACCTTTGAAATGTTTAATTTTACCTCTTAAGACAGTTTTAGTGTTGAGATACTTACTGGTATTTGAAATGTTTTATTTCTATTATTAAATTTATTAGTACAATTTAGATATACATTTTGATCACATTCATCATAGGGAATTTGTCCCTGTACATGATACACCTTAGTTCCTTTTCTCTCCCCATTCTCCTTGTTTACAAAGCTTTGTTTCCATTTATTCTTCTTTTCTTCTTCTTATTTTTTTCTTTTCATTCCTTTATCCCTCCTCCTAGTTCCCCTTTCCTTTTGAACAATTTCTTCCTATTTCACAATATCCATTATATTTAGGTTCTTATTTGCACTTTCAGTTTCTCATACCAGAGAAACAATGTAGTATCTACATGTGTGTCCAGTCTATTTCACTTAAGCATATGGTCTCAAGATACATCCATTTACCTATAGATGTCTCAAGTTTAACTTCCTTTATGGCGGAGTAGTACTCCATTGTGTAAAAAAAAATCTTTTTTAACCATTCATAGGTTGATGGGCATTTGGGTTGTTTTCAAGATTTAGCGATTACAAACTATGCTGCTATACACCTGGGTGTGCATATATCACTGTGGTATTATGCTTTTAATTCTTCAAGGAAGATAACCAGAAGGGGAATAGCTGGGTCGAATGGGACCTCTAATCCTAGTTTTATATGTTGTTGATAGTAGTCCTCTGTCTGAAGAACAACTGGTTAAGAATTTTTTCTGACTCTGCGTTGTCTTTTCACTGTGATAATGTTTTCTCTTGATGTGCAGAAGCTTTTTAATACAATGAGATCCCAGTTGTTGATTCTTTATGACAACTCCTGTGTAGTCGGGGTTTTGTTCACGAAGTCTTTGCCTACACCAACATCTTCAAGAGTTCCGCCTATTTTTCCAGCAGATTTAGTGTTTCTGTTTTAATATTTAGATATTTGATCCATTTCAATTTTAGTTTAATGAGTAGTGATAGACATAGATCTAGTTTTAGTCATCAGCATGTGGAAAGCCAGTTTTTCCAGTGCCATTTATTTAAGAAGTTAACTTTCTTCCAGTGAACATGTTTGGCCTCTGGGTCAAGAGAAGGTGGCTGAGTGTGTCTAGAGTTGTTTCTGCATCTTCTATCTGTTCCACTGATCCTCAGGTTTATTTTTCTTTTGCAAGTACCATACTGATTTTATCACAGTAGCTTTGTAGTATAATTTCAAGTCAAGGACTGTGATGCCACTTGATTTACCTTTGGCTTTTTCTATTTTAGGTCTCGTCTGGCTCCAAAGGAATTTTAGGAATGCTTTCTCTAATTCTGTGAGATATTCTGTTGATGGTTTAATGGAAATTGTATTAAATGTGTATAACAAGTTTGGGAGTATAGCCATTTTTACTATATTGGTTCTTCCCACCAAAGAACAAGAGATATCTTCCCATTTTTTGATATCCTCTTTGATCTCCTTTTTCAGAGTATTGTA
>RJWM01039395.1:0-16148 GCA_004363535.1 Dasyprocta punctata
TTAGTTGATTTCTTGATCTTGGCCATTCTTTTTGGAGTAAGATGAAATCTCAGTGTTGTTTTAATTTGCATTTCTCTAATGACCAATGATGCTGAACATTTTTTCATGTATTTATTTGCCATTTGTATTTCTTCATCTGAGAAGTGTGTATTCATTTCAATGCCCATTTTTGGATTGGGTTTTTTAATTTGGGGGGCCTGATTTTTTTCAATTCTTTATATGTTCTAGATACAAGTCCCTTGTTTGAGGGACAGTTCACTAAGATATTTTCCCAATTCATGGGTTTTCTTTTCACTCTGTTGGAGATTTCTTTTGACATGCAAAAACTTCTTAATAAGACAAGATCCCAGTTGTTGATTTTGAGAAGTATTTCCAGTGCAGTTTGATTTTTGTTCGTGAACTCTCTGCCTACCCCTGTGTCATCAAGATTTCTCCCTACTTTGTCTTCCAGCAGATTTAGTGTTTGTTTTAATATTTAGATTTCTGATCTATTTTGACTTTAGTTTAGTGCATGGTGATAGATATGGGTCTAGTTTTAGTTTTTGGCATATGAAAAGCCAGTTTTTCCAGCACCACTTATTAAAGAGGCTATCTTTCTTCCAGTGAACATGTTTGGCCCCTTTGTTGAAGATAAGGTGGCTTAGTGTGTTGGAAGTTTGCATCTTCTAATCTGTTCCACTGATCCTCGGGTTTTGTTTGTTTGTTTGTTGTGTTTTGTGTGTTTGTTTTGTTTTGTTCTGTTTTGTTTTGTTTTGCACCGGGGATTGAACTCACTTAAGCCATTGAGCTAAATCCTTGGCCCTATTTTTTGAGACAAGGTCTCGGTAAGCTTTTCAGGCTACCGTTGAACTCACTGTGCAGCCCAGGCTGGTCTCAAACTCACAGCAGTTTTCCTGCCACAGCCTCCTGAGTGCCGGGAGTAAAGGCGTGTGACACCATGCCCAGCTTGTTTTTTGCTTTTGTTTTTATTTTTGTTTTTTGTCAATACCATGATGATTTTATCACAGCAGTTTTGTAGCAAAATTTCAAGTCAGGAATTGTGATGCTCCCTGACTTACATTTGTTGCCCAGATTAGCTTTTCTATTCTAGGACACTTCTGTCTCTAAATGAATTTTAAGAATGCTTTCTCTAGTTCTGTGAGGTATGCTGATGGTATTTTGATTGGAATTGCATTAAATACGTATAACAATTTTGGGAAGAGGACCATTATCACTGCCGGTTCTTCCTATCCATTAGCAAGGGATATCTTTCCATTTTCTGATAATTTCTTCTATTTCCTTTTTCAGAGTATTGTAGTTTTAAATGCATGACTTTCACTTCCTTTTTTAGATTAATTCCTAACTATTTCATTTTTTTGGATGCTATAGTAAAGGGTGTGGTTTCTCTTATTTCTCTCTCAGTGAGTTTGTTGTTTCTGTACGGGAATGCTATTGATTTTTGAGTGTTGACTTTGTATCCATCTACAGTACTGAACTTGGTTATTATAGCTAGAAGTCTTTCCATGGAATTTTGGGGGTTTTCTATGTAGAGCATCATATCATCTGCAGATAGTGATAATTTAATTTCTTCCTTTCCTGTCCTTATGCCTTTTATTTTTCTCTCTTGTCTAATTGCTCTAGCTAATGTTTCCAGAACTATATAGAATAGGAGTGGTGATAATGGACATCCTTGTCTTGTTTCTGATTTTAGGTTGAAAGTTTTCAGTTTTTTTCCATTTTGTAAGATGTTGACTGTCGGTTTATCATATATGGCTTTTATCAGATTGAGGCTAAAACATCCATTCCAATTTTCCAAAGGGTTTATGTCAAAAACTTTTTCTGCATCTATTGAGATGATCATGTGATTCTTGTCTTTGGCTCTGTTGATGTGGTGTATTATTTATTAATTTGCATATGTTGAACCACCCCTGATTCCTGGATGAATCCCACTTGATCATGGTGCATAATGTTCTTGATGATTTGTTGCATTGTATTTGCTAGTATTTTATTGAAGCTTTTTGCATCTATGTTCATTAGGGAGATTGGCCTGTAATTTCCTTTTTTGGTTGGGTATTTCTCTGGTCTTGGTATTAGGGTAATACTTGCTTTCAGGAATGAGTTAGGGAGACTTGCTTCCCTTTCAATTTCGTTGTAGAATTTGCAGAGTGTTGGCAGTAAGTCTTCCCCAAGTTTCTTGTAGAATTCAGCAGTGAATCCATCATGACCTGGGCTTTTCTTTGTTGGTAGAGTTCTAATTACATTTTCAATTTCATTAACTGAAATTGGGTTATTCAACAGTTTTACGTCTTCTTGATTCAGCTTTGGTAATTCATAGGTTTCTAGGAATCTGTCCATTTCTTCTGTGTTATTTAATCTATGTGAGTAAAGGTTTTTGAAGTAGGTATTGATAATCTTTTGTATTTCCACAGGGCCTGTAGTGATTTCACCCTTTTCATTTCTTACTGCATGAATTTCAGTTTTTTCTTTCCTCTTTTTGATAAGGTTGGCTAAGGGTTTATCAATTTTTTTTATTCTTTCAAAGAACCAACTGTTTGATTCATTAATTCTTTGTATTGTTTTCTTAGTTTCAATTGCATTCATTTCTGCTCTGATCTTTATAATTTTCTCCCTTCTTTGGGATTTGGAATTGACTTGCTCTTCATTTTCTAGAAGTTTGAGGTACAGCATTAGGTTGTTTATGTATATTCATTCCATTTTCCTGATGTGGGAGTTTATCTCAATAAATTTCCCTTTGAGTACTGCTTTCATTATGTCCCACAGGGTTCAGTAATTTGTATTTGCATTTTCATTCAATTGTAGATATTGTTTAATTTCTTCTTTAATTTCTTCTGTGACCCATTGGTTGTTTAGGAGAGTGTTATTTAATTTCTATGTGTTTATGAGGTTCTTGTAGGGCGTTTTGTCATAAATTTCTAATTTTATTGTGCTAACGTCAGATAGTATGCATGGGATTATTTAAATTCCTTTGCATTTACTTAAGCATGTTTTGTGGACTAGTATATGGTCTATTTTAGAGAATGACCCATGTGCAACTGAGAAAAATATGTATTCTAATGTTGTTGGGTGGAACACTTGGTACACATCTATTAGGTCCATTTGTTCACAAGTTTGATTCTTATTTGTTTGCTGATTTTTTGTTTGGTTGATCTGTCTCTTTGTGACAACAGGGTATTAAGGTCCCCTGTTATAACTGTAATATTGTTTATTTGATTTTTTATGTCTATTAAGATTTCTCTTACATAGTTGAGTGCTCCCATATTTAGTGCACATATATTTATGATTGTCATCTATTCCTCTTGAAGTTTTCCTCTAACGAATATATAGTGACCATATTTATCTATTTTGATCATTCTTGGTTTGAAGTTCACATTGTCTACAAACAAAATAGCTACCCCCACTTTTTTCTGGGTTCCTGTTGCATGGTGTATTATTTTTCATCCTTTGACTTTTAGTCTATGAATTTCCTTTTGAGTTGAATGTGTTTCTTGAACACAGCATATTGTTGGATTTTGTTTCTTAATCCGCTCTGCCAGTCCATTTCCTTTTATTGATGAATTGAGACCGTTTACATTGATGGATATAACTAATATGTGCTGACTTACCCCTGTCATGTATCTTTCTGTTGCTGGTTTTCTATTTTTTCTGTTTAATTGTTTGCCCTGCTTCATAGTTTCCTTCTTCTGCTGTTCTTACAATAGTAGTTACCTTTATCTCTTTCTAGAGTATCTTTCAGTACTCTTTGTAGTGTTGGTTTTGAGGTCACGAAGTTCTTCAGTTGTTCTTTGTCATGGAAGTATCTTATTTCTCCATCAATTTTCAAAGATACTTTTTCAGGGTACATAAATCTGTTTTCTTTCAATAATTGAAATACTTCACTCCAAGCTCTTCTTTTTTTTTTTTTTTTTTTTGGCACCGGAGATTGAACTCATGACCTTGCACCTGCCAGGGCTGGGACTTGAACCAAACTCCCAGCCCTGGTTTTTTTGAGGCAGGGTCGCACTGTGTAGCTCAGGCCAGCCTTGCACTCACGTTGTAGCCCAAGCCGGCCTCGAACTCACAACGCTCCGCCTACCTCAGCCTCCCGAGTGCTGGGATTAAAGGTGTGCGCCACCACGCCCGGCCTCCAAGCTCTTCTTGACTTGAAGGTTTGTGTCCATAAGTCTGCTATGATTCTGATAGGCTTTCCTTCTTAGGTGATCTGTTTCTTTTCTCTGACAGCTTTTAGTATTCTGTTCTTGTGCTAAATTTCTGAGATTCTAATTATTATATGTCTGGGTAAAGATTTATTTTGGTTATGGCTAATTGGGGTTCTGTATGCCTCACTTATCTGTATATCAGATTTTTTCCCCATGTTTGGAAAATTTGCCGCTTATAGTCTTCTTATGTCGTTTGTGTTGAGCACCCTCCACCCCGCTTTTTCGCTGACACCTATCTGTCTTATATTATTTCTCTTTGCATCATTATGTAGCTCTTGAATTGTTTCCTGGTTCCTTGCCATATTTAAGAGATCTTTTCTTTCATGATCATAAGCTTCCATCCTGTCTTCAAAGTCTGAGAGTCTATCTTCAGTTTCTTTCAAGCGGTTTTGCCAGCTTTCAATGGAATTTTTAATTTCCTGAATATCCCTTTGAATCTGTTTCAAGCATTCTAATTTTGTCTTATATCGTTCATTCAAGGTTTCCAACATTTTCTTATGTTCCTCTTTTTTTTATCTCGATCTTCTTTAGATACACTCAGCATTTCTTTCACAATGTCTGTCATTTCCTTTTTTACCTGGGAGATTATCTCATCTGATTTCCTCTATAGCTTCGTGGAATTGTTTCTTTGCTTCAGTTGCTATCATTTCAGAAGGTTCAGTTGTATGATTTCCAGTGTCTTCCATTTCAATGTCTCCTGGGTTTGTACTCGGTAGGCTGGAGGACTGAGACTGCATCTTGGTCTTTTATTTTGTCATTTATCTCGGGGGCCTGTGCAGCTGGCCAGGTACCCTCCTGATTGATTGCACTGGAATGCTGTGCTGGGCAGAGCTTTGATCTTCTGATGTCCATGAGGCTAGCTGGGGCACACCCCTGAACTATGGCACCAGACCCTTGTGCTGTGATGGGCAGAGTTCAAAATCTTCAGGACCCATCAGCCACTCCCTGATGGATGGCTCTTGGGCTCTGGGCTGGGCAGGGCTTGGTACCCCTGTGAACTGTGAGGCTGGCCGGGCATTACCCCAGTGAATTCCACCCAGACACTGGACTGGGCAGATCTCAGATCCTCTTTGCAGCTAGCAGGAACACACTCCTGGAGTTTGGTGCCAGAGCCTTTGCCCTGGCTGGATGGAGTTCAGAACCTCCGGGACCTGTGCAGCTAGCCAGGTTGCAACCCTGTACCATGCTGCTGGGGACTTGCGCCTGGCTGGGTGGAGTTCAGAGCCTCTGGACTGTGTGGCTAGCTGGGGTGCACCTCTGGTGTATGGCACTGGGGCCTTGCTTGTGTCCAGTTTTGACAGTTTATCCTGGCTCATGTCAGTCAAACTCCATGTGCAGTCACCTTTTCACATAATCAAGAGGGGAGATAAAGGGGCAATACCTTCCAGTTTGGCGCCCAGAGAGACTTTGAAGTCAGGAGTGCTGAAGAAGTAAGCAGCCCAGGAGCCCAGGAGCCCAGGAGGGAGACCCCAAGGCCTTGGAGAGTACTGGCCAGGGCCTGCCCAGCCGGTCTGAAGCTCCTCACTCCCCCACCCACAGCCAAACGACAAGCAGAAGCTGCTGTGCCTCGGAAGGCTGTCCTGTGCTTGTCACAACCTGTGGCCCCCAGCTCATTATAAAGGGAAACCGTGTTTATATCCAGGCCCAGGTCAAGAGCAGCCGTGAACACGATGGCAAACCCAGGCACTTTATTACTCCAGTGGGTTCTCAGTCCTGTGTCCTAGTTAGGGAAGACACTACCACAGTCAAAGTGCAGGCCAAATCCCAGAGCCACTGGACCATCTCACTTAAAGGTTCACAGTTGTCTTCCCTAATACAAAGTAACTTGGAAGCCACCTCCAAGGTGGCTTAGTAATCATTGAAGGAAAACTCCTGGATTGAAGAGCCAGAAATGAGCTTTCAAAGACCATTTCTCACAGTGCCCCCCCATAAATTTCCATGTGGACTGTCAGGCAATGTGACAAAATGCTCTCTGGCCACCCCACTTTGGCTGTGGGGACCAGCACCTGCCTGGACACTCCAGGAAGCAGGAAAACATCCCCCACAGGCAAGGCTCCTGCGACCTGGGGCATGGTCCTCTCCGCAGAACTGTCCCTGCTCCCTTCTCTAGAAAGGGACACTTGGCATTCTCCAGGAGATATTTCAATGCTAATACATTTAGTCAAAAAGAAGAGCCCAAACAGATGTGGGCCATTTGGCAGGGATGTAGTTCATTTGTTAGCAAGTGCAAACGGCTGGTTGGCAGGATATTAAATATTACCTTGGCTATTCACAAACACTTCATATTTCAAAAAAGCCAGGGAGGCAAGGGCTGCATCCAATAAATCAGCCATTGTCAAAGAGGCAGAAAGAGGCAAAGATTTGATAAATTTAAGTCATTGTGCTGGGAGATCAAAGGCCCTAACACATGTATTTCTGCAACTGGCATTCTGGCAGACAACTAGAACAAACCAAGGTCTGGGACAGCCAGAGAAAGAAAAAATTAGCCAATTCTAATTTGTAATTAGTGGGGGCTCTCAGGAGCCATCCAGGCAAGTGTCAGAGACTTAATCATCAAGCTGGCTATACCTGGATGAGGGATGGGGTGGAGCATGAGAGGCAGGGTAGGAAGGGCTCCCTCCAGGCCTCCACTGAATTCATGGTGCCAACTGGACCCCGAACCTGTTCCAAGACAAAGGCCCCTTTCGGACAAACACCATCAGTGATGGCCTCACAGTTGCCATCTTCCACAGGTGTGTTGAATGTTGCACACAGCAGGAGGTCGAGGACGGAGAGTCCAGTTTGTGGAGGGCCTCAAATTAGACCAGGATTCTCTGGATCCCGTGATGTCCCTTGTTACCACAGGCCTCATTTTCTCTGCCTGGTTCTCTGCTCTCTCGTTTCTCTGTCCTTCTCTTTGCCTTCTCCCCAGCCTGTATTTTAGATAGATCAGGTTCTGATAAATTGGAGGCACTTGCTAGAAAGGCCCAGGCAACTCCTGTAATGGCTCCTGTCACTGCACACAAAGTGTCTACCACAGCAGTCAGAACCTCAGTGTGAAGTGTCCGCATGCTCCCTCTAGGTGGTCTGTCTAAGGTATTCACACTACTGGCCAGAGCAATCCTTTATGACTTCTTCAATAGGACAGTTCACACGAGGATGGAGATTCAGGTAGTACATGGAACTGGGAAGTTGGGAAAGACTCTCCTCAAATACAAGCAGACCCTACACAGTGCATAGCTAGGGGTGGATCAGGCTGGTCTTTCCCAAAAAGACCATGCTTTTCCCTTTTTACCTAGTGTGTTTGTCACCTTTCCATCATTGGGACAAATACCTGAATAAATCATCCTAAAGAAAAAAATATATTTTGGCTCATGGCTTCAAGGTTTTCATGATCATCTGGCTCCAAGGCAGAATCATCATGGGAGAAGGGGATGGTGGAAAAAAGTCGTTTACCTCATGGCAGCCTGAAAGTCAAAAGAGCAACAGTCAGCAAGAAAGGGGCTGGGGACAGGATCTATACCCTTTCAGGTCGGCTCTAGTGGCATACTTCCTTCACCTCTCAGTGTCCGCACAGCCACCATCTTCTCTTGCCTGAGAGTCTCCAACGGCTCGCTTTACCTTCAACCTTGTCTCCCTATGATCTATTCTGGATACCACAAGTAAAGAGATAATTTAAAATCACAGTTCATATTATGTCACTCATCATCCCTGTACCCTACAATAGTTCCTATCTTTTCTGGCATAAATAACCTACAAACCCCTCTGTGATCGATTTCCATTATCTATCTGACCCCATTCCCTGAGATGCTCCCCTTTCTATCTCTACTTCAGCCACACTGGATTTTCTTTTCTTTTGCCACAGAAAGTAGCAACATTTAATATGATGGCTTCTGTATTACCTTGAGTGTGAAGTCCAGGAACTATAGAATACTCAACTCACTTCTGTCTGCCACAAAAAGGATTCTTGTAGGTGTTTTAGCTAGGATGGGCTAGGTTATGCTACAGTAACAAGTGGCCCCCAAAACGACTGGTGTTCATACATATGTCTTGGTTACTTTTCACTCATTGCTGAGACAGAATACTTGACCCCCAAAATTAGGGAAGGAAAGGTTTATTTCTTACAGTTCTTGGAGGTTTCAGTCCATATTCGACTGGTTCCAAGGCAGGGTGGTATGACACCAGGGCAACACTTCAAGGCAGCAGCCAGAGCAAAAAGGGGCAAAAGCAAGCCTCTTTTTCTCCCTTATATTGTACACAGGACACCGCCCCCTCCCCCCCCGGGGTGAGTGTAGCATTCACAAATCTCCTTGCCTTCCTTTGCACAGGATGAGGATATTTACAAAGTAAGAACCCTGGATCCCTGTTGAGTCTCAGTTAAACTTTTGACCTGCTCAAATTGACACAATGAACAGGTAACTGCTTGTGCTCTACACTCCAGGATGTAGAGCTGCTGAGTTACTTAATTAAGCTTGTAGACGTCTCAAGTTGATACAATGTATAAACCATAACAATATATGACATCATATATGTATGATTTTTACTCAAACCAGATGCCCACTTCAAGTGTGCTGAGGTTTCTACTGCACATCTCTGGACTTCAGCACCCAAACTAATAAAATTACTACCATTTTAAATGTTGCTGCTTTCTGTGGTTTGACAAAAAGAAAGAGAAACTCAGGAAGTCTCATATTGTCGAATATGATATGCTCATTTACTTCTACTCAAATGTCTCACCCAGCCACAAGGGGCCAGCGTGTGCATTAGGGATCCTTCTATCTATGGTTGGGACATCTGAAGTATACATCACATTGTACAGGGGTGAGTTAACATTTGTTATCTTGGAACTTTGCCTATAAGATTACCGAGGCTAAGAGCTTTTTCAAAATCCTGCTGACAGATAAAAATATATAATTGATATAAAACATAAT
This sequence comes from Dasyprocta punctata, assembly GCA_004363535.1. Lineage (NCBI taxonomy): Eukaryota > Metazoa > Chordata > Mammalia > Rodentia > Dasyproctidae > Dasyprocta > Dasyprocta punctata. The sequence goes on from RJWM01039395.1 coordinate 9,107, forward strand.
TTGGACATTGTTAAATATCCTAGTTCTCCTCATTCTTAAGGAACCCTTTCACTGTCGAGAGAAATGCCTGATTACTCCTATCCTTGTGAATTGCCTTGAGTTCTTTATTCATAATGGAATCCTGCTCCAATCCTATCATAACTCAGTCTTGTAAATTGTCCTTCAGATCTAACAATATCAAAAAGCTATTTGTTATATTAAATATGACCCTAACTCTGTCACTGAAAAACCAGGGAAGACAACTTTTGTTAGTCAAGGACCAACATCTACTTTCTATTAAATGTATGCAGTGGCCCTTAGGTGTACAACCTATGTCCATTCTGTTCGTTATTAGACCCCTAATTCAACCATAGTGAGCCCATTTTATTCACAAGCAATTGGTTTAGGGGCAGACACACGAGTTGACCCTGGCTATTAATACTTGGGTAGAGTGTGCTAGGTAGCATCTGGGATGGGATACCTCTAATTGTTGCAGGGGAGAACAGAGCAGGGAAATCTACTGCAAAACAAAACCAGAACCTCTGAATTTACTAATATATATATATATAATATATAAGATAGCATTGCCTTGTTCTTTAAAACAATCTGAGTAAGGCTTTCAATCCTTGGAAGCCAAAAGCATTCTAATCGACATCATGAAGAGGGATGGCAGGGCCCTTTACCCATTTTCCCATAATGCATACCATTTCCATGGGGTACATCTGGAACCCCCAAGGAATGTGCTCCAGAAGCCCTGACAGATGCCGCATCCATCAGCCAGGATGCACAAAGGACAGCAGTTACAGGCGGGAGGGCAGCTTGCTCCAAGCAGCGCATGGTGGTATGTGCTGCGCTATTTGGCCAGCCTTCACCTAGACAGTCACAGGACAGTGCTCGCCATCTGTTATATTGACTATTGCCTATAATATTGATTTATAGAAAGTCCACTAGGACTTTGCCACCTAATTGCTTTGGGTGGATCCAAAATGGTCACTTTGGTTATTATAATTCCTGGTATCCAGATGGATGGTACTAGAAGTTTAGCACAAGAACAGAGAAAGGGATAGATCCAGGATCTCTTTCCCAATCTGAAGTTCCAAAAGGTGTTCACAAAGTGCACACATCAATATGCTTAGTTTACTTGGACAGAAACATCCTTTTTTTTTTTTTTTTTTTTTTTTTGGTAACATGAGTCACAAATTCCTTGGCTGCATCTTTGGTTTTAAAACAAGATTTATGACCCTTGGCATTACTGACATTTTGGACAAAATATTCCTTTGTTTGGGGGGAGGGAGCTGCCTGTGTTTTATAAGATTATAGCAGTATCCCTGTCCTCCAACCACTAGATACCAGCAGAAGGACCAGTTTTGAAAACCAAGAATGTTTCCATATATTACCAAATGTCCCCTGGGGACAAAATCTATCTTACAACTAGTCTCAGATTGTGCTTATTTTTTCTGTTGGTTTCCCTGCTGATATAGTTTGGATCTTGAGTGTACTGCAAAGTCCCTTTGTTGAAAGCTTGTTCCCAGAGTCACTACGAGGGGACAGAAGTGGGTAGTAGAACCCCTTTCTCTTCCTCTCCTCTCTTGCACACCCTGTTCAGGAGCTGAGCAGCTCCGTTCCGCCACAGGATCCCCATCATGATGTGCTGCCTCACCACAGATCCAAAAGCACCATGGCCAGCGACATGACTCTTCACAAGTCGATTATCTCAAGTATACTGTTAAAGTAATGGAAGACTGATGAATATACCTACTTTTGAGAAATTCTCAAGGATGGGTAGGAGGCAAAGGGTGAAGGCTAAGATAGGTAGAGGAGGAAGTTGGAACTTTCTCTGGAGAATAGACAGATTTTGTCTTGACTTGACTGAGCCATGGAGTGCCCAGGTATCCAGTTAAACATTATTCTGAGCATGCATGTGAGGGTGTTTCTGGAAGAGATTAGTATCTGAATCAGAGGTGAAGCAGATTTCTCCCTTCTCCCCCCATGGATGGTTCGCATTCAATCCACTGAAGGTGGGAATGAAACAAAAAAGTGAAGTAAAAGGGAGATTTGCCTATCAAGTGCTTGAGCTTGTCCTAATTTTGGAGTTGGACTTACACTGAAATTTATGCTATCAGCTCTCCCACCTCTCTGACTGAGACTGGAACTATACCACTGGGTTTGTAGCTTATCGACTTCTTATGTTGGAACTTCTCAGCCTCTATAACTGCATGAATCAACTCCTGATAATAAATTGTGAGTGTGTGTGTGTGTGTGTGTGTGTGTATGTGTGTGTCGGCTATGTTTCTGTGGAGAACTCAGACAAGTGTGTATTAGCAGAACAAGTGAGTAAGAAAGAACTCTGTGCCTTACCCTACTCAAGTTTTTCTCCTCTACCTATTTACACTTCTCCAATGAAGATGAAGCTACATTGTTAATTAGCCTTTCCCACGTCACTGAGAAGGGATCATGTAATTGGGAAAGTTTCAGTGGAATGAGTAGGGCGTGTGGACACAAAACTTTAAAGAATTTTAATAGTCTTTATATTGGGAATGACTTAGAAACTTCTGGATTTTCTTTTAGTGGCACTTTTTATCTTTGTATTATACTTCTATGTGAACAGAGCTACCTGGAAAGAAGTTGCCTATACTGAAAAATAAATGAATGTACTTACATGGAAATTCTGAAGGTTTCTCCCAGAGCACAGTCTTTATTTGTGGGCTCAGGGAAGCTGGTGTTACATTTAGGAAGACTGGTGGTTACTTATAAAACCTGGCATATTTTTGCTCAAGATGGCTCCAAGAGAACTCCCTCTTGCTTGGGTGTCCAGGGCAATCTAGTCTTCATGAGGTGATTGCTTTTCCTTGAGGCAGTTTCAGTTTTATGGAGGTTCTGCTGGAATCCAAGGTGACCTTAGGTTTAGAGCAATGACTGGAGACTTCTGAGTGCTTACTGTAGTCAAGTGTTCCTGTAAATCTCATATTTGATGTCCTTAGTCTTGAAGGGAGTTGAATAGGATATGTAAGTTCAAAGCTAACCAACCTCCCTAGATAATTAACATGTTATATGTATAGCTAAAAGGGGATTTGACCCCAAGTTTTAAGGTAATAAAGAGATATACCTTAAAATGAAGGTCTAATTTTGATCTGCTTTAGTTACCTATTGACATCTGTAGACTCAAATGAAGTCACATTTATTAAGCAAAAACTCCTTTTAATTCCTTAACCACCTCAGGAGAAAACACAAATTGTACTTTTAATGAGCAATAGGTTAAGGACCCAGGAGTTTGTTGTCTGTCGCTGTGGTGGTCTCGCTGTCATAAGGAGCTGTAACTCCGAGCTTCCCACCACCCCTTTCTCAGCTTTATTTGCTAAAATATCTAACACAGTTTAGGAAAAACGTTTACGTATGAGAACTAGTTTACTATAAAAAGCTACAACTTAGGAATCATCAAATAAGATAGATGTTTAGGGCACGGTATGAGGAAAGGGCGCAGAGCTCTCCTGCCCTTTCTGGGCCCACCACCTCCCGGTGCCTCCAGTGTTCACCGATCTGGTAGCTCCGTGAGCCCCGAGCTTTTGGGTTTTTATGGAAACTTCATTATGTAGGGATGACTGATTGCATCACTTGCCATTGGTATTTAAGTCAGTCTGTAGACCTTCTCTCATCCCTGGACATGTGTGTGTGTGTGCGTGTGTGTGTGTGTGTTGCTGGGGTTGCTGGAAAGCTCCAACCCTCTGTCCACATGGTTGGTTCTCCTGACAGCCAGCCCCACTATTCTGAAGTGCTGTCCCAAAGTCACCCCATTAACATAAACTTGGGTGTGTTTGAAAGATACTTAGCAGGAATACCAAAACATACTCCTTTTACTTTGAGGACTTCATTGCTTACGAAATTATGAGGGTCTTAGGAAATCTGTCCCAGGAACAGAGACGAAGGCAAATATGTTTCACATTACGAATCACAACATCACACCTCTACAGTGTGCTGCCTTCCTGAATTTTTAATTTGACTAAGGATCCCGCTGAATTGCCCAATTGTTTTGGCCTCATGTAGATACAGCCAGAGGCTGTGATGTAGAACAAGATGTTTTAAAAAATCATTATGTCTTAAATGCAGGGTGTGGGCGTGTGCATGCGGGGGGCGGCTGGCTGGCTGGCTGGCCGGGTTTCCTTGTTTGCATTACCCGCTTTCCTAATCACCTCACGCTTTCTATTTCTCTCTGTATGCTAAGTTCACGACCTCCCCGTTATTACATCTTCATATGACAATGCTTCCTACAGAGGACTCGAATCTTGTACTCGTGTTGTTTCCTATTAAAAATGTTTACTGTGAAGTAAGGGGTGTAGCTCAGTGCTAGATGACACGCCTAGCATGTGTAACGCTGTTATAGTTCAGACTTCAAATGCCCCCCAAAACTCTCATACATGCAGACCCGGGGTTTTCAGGCGGTGTCTGGATGGTGGGCCGCTGCACTCACCAGTGAGTCCTCCGCTCAGGAGTTTAGTGGCTGCATGTGCTGCTGGGCGGCGGGACCTGGTGAGAGGCAGGCATGACCTGGAGAGTATATCCGCACTCCTGCTTCCTCCTTTGTCCCTGTACTTCCTGGCTGCTGCGACACGGGCAGATTTCCTCGGTGCAGGCCCTCCACCATGCCACTTCTGCTTCGGAGCCAGCCAACTATGGACTGAAACTGTGAGTCAAAACACACCTCTCCTCCTTTGAGTTGTGGGTGTTGGATATTTTGTTCCAGGAATGAGGAAGTGATTAAGAGAGACACCCCGAGTTCTATCCCTAGTACCGTGAAAACAAAATGAAACAAAACAAACTTGAGTTTTGTATTCAGTACCTCGTGCTTCTGTCCTTGTCTTTCAGAGGAAAGTATTTGCACCTCAGGGCATCAGACAATGCCTACTAGAATCTTGTTTATGGAATGAAACCCTCAAATTTCCTCCATGCATACCCCTAGATTCTCTTGGCTCTTCTTGCAAAAGCTATGGCTATCTAATGTGCCCTGGTTTCTTCCCCATATGGACAGACAGTCCTTGACTCACAATGATTGTCAACGTTAGAGTGGTGAGAAGGTGCCAGGCATTCAGTGGAAACTGTACGTCCCATTCTGAAATTTGATCTTTTCCCTGAACTATCGGCAGGTAGTACAATACCCTCTTCTGATACTGGATAGCTAGAGCAAGCCGCAGATCCCAGTGGGCCACAAGATCAAAAGCAGAAATAACCTTACAGTGTACTGTGCTCCCAAGCTAGGAGGTAGATATTTAATGCATTTTCAGCTCTCGTTTTCAGTTTATGATGGTTTTGTCAGGCGGGAATCCCACTGTAATTTGAGAGGCACCTGTAGTAGTTTCCCAGCGTTGTTGTAACAAATTATCAAACTGGGGAAACTTAAAACAACAGAGATTTGTTCTTTAGTAGTGATGACCAGAAATCTAAAATCAGTATTACTGAGCCAAAATCAAAGCATCTGTAGGGGTGAGCTCCTCCAGGGCTCCTGAGGTAGAATCTTCCCTTGCTTCTTCCAGCCTCTGTGACCCCAGGTAATCACTGGCTTGCAGAACCGTGTCATCCCCGCTGCCGGATTTCTCACAATGCCATCTCATTTGTGTGCATATACCTATCAGTTTTCCTTCTGACTAAAAGACATACACCCTAACTCAGAACCCACACAGAGAATCCAATATAGAGTTTCAAATTCCTTAACAAATCACAACTTTTACCATATAATACAATACATATAGCACATAGGGATAAGAGCCTTGCATTTAGGGGGGACATTTTCAGCCTGCTGTAGGCAGTTCAATTGAAGGAGCATGTGCAGTTGGCTGTGTTTGTTCCAGCCAACATTATCTTCCTGGCCATAGCTGATAAGATCAGTTGAAGACTCCAGATGCAGGAGCAGCAGCCTCAGGCTGGACGGAGCCCATCAGATAAGTGTAACGGGGCCCAGTTTCAAATTGCTAAGAGAGAGTGCATTAGAAGTTAGGAGCCACATAGTAACAGTAATATATAAGGCCAGGAGGTAGTGGTTAGGAGCCTTGTAGTTACGTAAGTATAGGTAAAGTCAGAAGGTGGCCCCACAAGCCAGATCCACATGGGTGGGAGAAAAACGCAAGGGAGAGAAGCAGAGCAGGCAGGGGCTAGCCTGCGGGAGCAGAGGGGAGGAAGCGATGGAGAGATTCACACAGGAGACCTTCTTCACCGGGGAGAGGAATGCTGTCGCTATGCTTCTAGGTTTTCTGGTTCTAGTTCTTCCTGGGAACTTTATCCTGGACATTCACGAAATTAGCTCTTTCATCTTAAAACAAACAAACAAACAAATGAAAAAAAAAAAACCCATATTTAAAATAGTTTAAGTTAACTATTATTCTTTGCAATATAATGAATAACCTAAACACTCCACTTGCTTTTTGGCGTAACCTTGAGGGAGACCCTCATTCCATTGAGGGTAAACTGATCTGCAATCCCTCCCTACTTCTCCAAGCTACTTGCCCTGAAATACCCCCAGTGGCACCAAGTCTCACAGTGATGTCACAGGATACATTAATGAAGAGAAAGACCCTCTCCTCCTCACCTAGATCTGACTAGTATCACCTGAAATTCAAGCCACTCACCTGTTCACATTTTGCAAAATAATCACTGCTATCATTCCTTTCCACCAGCACTCGTCTCCACCTCTCGGATAATTGCAACCCTGTATTTATCTTTCTTTTTCTCTTTACATCCCCTGGCATAATCCTCATTGACAACAGCATCCATTTTTAATGAACTGGGGCTCCCTTTGATCTCACAGCCCTCAGCCTCCCGGCCTTCTTTGATTTCCAGCTCCCTTCCCTCCCCATCTGCCACCCACAGGCAGGGCGCATTTCAGACCCATATCTTGCCTCCACCCAGGCACGGAGAAGGAGTTGGATTGGGCACAAATTCCCCTCACCTCTAATTTTTTCTACGTCTTTCTTCTTTCCTCTCTTTCCATGGACACCTATGCCTCGACATACTTTATATGTTAGTACACTAGGGCCGCTATAACAAATCATCAAACACTTTACGGCTTAAAAAAGTG
>RJWM01039396.1:0-16126 GCA_004363535.1 Dasyprocta punctata
ACAAAGCGCCTATCATGCAAAGACAACTGCCTCCAGAACTCCATCCACAAACTCAGATGGCACAGTGCTCTCAGAGGGAGTTACATGGACTCCTTCTCATTTACCACACACAGAACACACTTGAGACCACTTCTCTGAGGAAGCTTCAGCCAGAGCCAAACCCAGCAAGCCAGCCTACGTTTTCTCCTACCCAGCCCCAAGACTTGAAAAGTTCTTGCCAAACTTCCTAAGCTCTCTTGTGCAGAACCCATTCACAAGGGTCCCCAGTGTAAAGTCCTAGTTGGATTCAATATCTTCCAATAAATATCCAGATAAGTCGGAGACACTTCTGAGTAGTTCCCACACCCTTTCTCTTCAGGAAGATGAGGTCAGTACTAGATGATCCTTAATAGTACAATGCGACTCATTTGGGTGACATGACACAAATGCAAAAAGAAAATGGAGAAAGAGAATTCCAACAAGATGATACTCCCAAACAAGGGACTTCAGCAAGACAGGGGCACCTTAGAACCTGGCCATATTCCACACTTCTGAGAGAGTTGTCTTCGCTTTGCCTGAGCTTCACATAAACCCAGTGCTGAAGCCACAGCAATGCCCTGGAACACATGGGGACTCGGTGGCCCTTGGTGTCAGGGTGAGAGGTCTTACCCCCAAACTGGGTGTCTTTGGACCAGCCAGGCCCTGGGTGCAGCCATCATGTGGTCCCATCTCTGTCTCTAGAAATGGCACCGGGTGGGCAGGCCTGTCCACCAGCTCTGTCCTCTCCATTTCAGCATTCCTTCCCCACATCCATGCTTCCTTGTATCCTTGCCTCACCCCTTAAAACCCCCTCTTCTCCAAAGACACTCAGTTCTCCCACCCTTCAACAGCTCCCCCTATGCTTAGCCAAGACAAACAACCCTGCTTGAGGTAGAAAAAGGCAGGGAGGCATTCAGGTTGTCTGACAGGAGGACTTTGAGGTTTACATTGGGGTTGCTTCTTTTGTTCTGCTCATGTATAAACCATTATTTCTTGCCATGAAAATGATCACTCCAATGCCCTTTTGGACACAGAGACATTAAACCATAAGTGGACGCCTATGCTTTGATGGTGTATCCCATCAGAACCAAGAATCAAGACCCTTGCACGCTCTACTCAGTTTGCTGTCACACACCTGACTCCAAGAAGGTGCCAAATCAGCTCAGGTTGACACCAGGAAGAGCTGTCCTCAAGTTTATCTCTGCCAAAATCTGACCACTGAAGGAAAAATCATCCAAAAGTATCCTTAGCCTTCTGAAAGCAAAAGATCAGTGGTTTGATGTTTTGATTATTCTCCACTCACCAAACTCTCCCTCAGCAAGCCACAGTGGAATAGGACTGGGAAAGGACAATGAATCACAGCTAGTGGAATCTGCTTGGATAATGGATCAACAAGTTTTCCTGAATTGCAGTAGACTGGTACAATCAGTTCAACAGCTGCAAAGAAAACTGTTGCAGTACTGATTATATTTTCTGAGATGGGAAGTCTGAGAACTTTTTTTTAATCCTGCTGATTTTCCTCATGCTGCCATAGGTTTTGTTGCTTCATTTAAACATCAGTCACTCACACTGCATGCTAAGCCTTCGTTCTGTATGCCGGCTGCCCAGTGCTGGGGTGCAAATTCGACAAAACCCTGAACTTGCTCCATCACCTTCCTCTGAGTGTGCAGAGAATCATCTCTTTCTTCTTTTGCTTGATGTCCTTCATAAGCATTTCATTTATCCCCTTAAGCCTTAAATGTCATGTGGGATAAGAAATGGAATTGCTTCTGAAACTTAAACATCTATTTCTCCAATGTCTATGAAAATCAAGCTTCAGTGATGGGTAAAATAACCCCAAATTGGGTCTGTTGGCCTACGATTAGCAGATGAGAATCTATCCTGATACAATAACCTCCAAGAGTTAGAGGGACATTTGTTCAGCCTCAGAAGGTTAACAGGCCTTTCAGCCTAAATTTTGAAAGATTAGAATAAAATCTTAAAGGAATCACATTTCCTCTGTGCATGTTAAGACAATAAGAAATACAGTGAAATGGATTGCTTCGCAAAAATACATCTCTCAACCTAATACAGCACTGACAAGAGGGAAATGTGACTTATTTATTTGTGCTCCCACAAATCCTTTATTTCCTTTTGTGAAAATACCTCCAGCAGCATACAGCTGTGACTGGCGCTTGATGTGTGTGTATGCTGCAGTTGCTTGCTGGTTGTATTAAGAACTGAAGCATCCCTGAATCCACCACTTCCCTGCAGGAAGTCAGACCACAGCTACCGGTATTCGATTACATTCTAATTATTTCCTCCATATCCCTCTTCACATCATTATTCCAAGACCAACAGAACAAGGTTTTCCTCAGAATACTAATGCTACTGTTCATCAGAATTCTTGAGCTCATTTGTGTGTCTCCCTGGACAGAAAGACCAACCCAGGAAAAATCGGCAATTCAGACTCTGCTCAATATCACATTACCATGTCTCTTCCTATTGTGGTCACAAAAGTCATTTCCCAGTTGTTTCACATGAATAGTCTTTTATCACTAATCAATATGAATGAGCCCCAAACTATCCTCGTTATGCAAAATAGCAAATGAGAACTGTCTTTCTTTAAAAAGTAAAAGCAAGCAATTAGACCACTTTTACCCCAGTGTGAAAACAGGTCTCTCTGCAGATTTACCCAGTCTCCTAAAAATGACCAAACCATTCACATCAGAACTAACCAAAAGACATAGTGGGGAAACAAAAGACTGAACTTGAAAAACCTCAGAACGCCTCTGCAGAAAGGCAACTCAGTCATGAGTGACCCAGAAAAGAGAACACCCCTCCCCTCTCCCTAGAGGCGTCCAGCTTGTGTCAGAGGTGTGAGCCATGCTGGGGTAGCCCCTGGGCCAGCAAATCAACCCATGGGGAAAAGCGTGAAGAAGGCACTGCATGAGATATTTATCTGAGTATTTAAAAGATTACCTGCAGTCAGAGATCCAACCTCAGTTTTTGGAAGGTAGACTATGTTTTAAAGATGATTATTATTATTTTTATGTACAGAAAACTCAACAGTGTGTTATTTCACTCAGCTTAGTGGCAAATTCTTTAGTGTTTGCCTTTTCCAAGTTGGCAATGTGAACCACAGATTTTAGATCAAGGACCTTACCTGCCTACTGACAGTGGATCCTACAGTTTGTAGTGCTGGAATCAGTCCTGAGAGCTTCCTCCCACTTAGCTGGAGCTCCTGTGTCTTCCAGATTAACCTGTGCAAAGGCACAGTGGTGCATATCTTGTCCCAATCTGTTCTCACCTTGATCTCTTACCAAACAAGTCAGATAGGACAGCCAGGTGGAGGGGACCTATGTCCTGTTCGGTCACCACCAGCTAAGCCTTCTTATTCTCCACGCAGTGGTGACAGAATTAAGTCCTGCTCCATGGATAGGAGGACTCTTAGCGGGGACATTCACTTGTTGGCAGCCTCCTTCTTAGCTCTAGCCAACAGTCTCTGCTTCTCCTCTTGCTATTTCTCTGGTATTCGAGGGCCGGTTTAAGCCCTCAGGGAACTGTTTGGCAGCCAGGGCCTGGGTGCACTGGTGAGTCCCAGGAGGCACTTCCATCTGCTGATAGAGGCAAGTCCTTCCTTGCTGCTGCTGCTGCTGGAGCTCATGGGATGTACCCACAGCCTTTGCACTGAGCTACACCCCCAACCCTATTTTATTTTTTTCAGGGCTGGGGATTGGACAGAGGGAATGCTAAGCGACATCCTCAACCCTTTTTATTTTCCTTTATTTTTCCCAGGTTGACCTTCAATTTGCAGTCCTCTCGCCTCAGCCTCCTGAATAACTGGGAACAAGGGCTTGTTCACCAAGCCTAGTTTACACATTATTTTTAATTATCGAACAGTTTCATCAGGTAGGTAGAACCTGTTATAAAGAAAACTACCTCTGAGCAATAAAGGAACTTGCCCAGAGTGGAAGTGGCAGGGACAGCTTCAGCCAGGTTTGCGTGACTCCAAAGTCCATTTGTGTTTTTTCCAAGACACCAACAAATTTCATAAGAGAAGAGTGTGCTGCATTCCCTGGAATTACAAGCCCAATGAAAATAAGCCAAGGCAAAATGAAAATGTGAGTAAAACATAAAGGTTAGTTGTGTCTCTTTAGTAAAATGGAAAATCAGATCACCAACTATTAAAACACTTACTATTAAGCATAAATACATTTGTATTGGCTCTAAACATCAATGAAGTCAATGATCCAGAAATTAAAGTAAAAGTATCTTTACCTCAGAATTGAACAGAATAAGGGTCCAAATGTTTTAAGGCTTAGACTGGAAATCAAGAGATGCTTCTACTCCCACTGAGGAGCTACAGCCCTAGACAAGTGATTTGCCTGCCCTTGCTTCCCACTCTTTGCCTATAAAAGGTAGGGGTCAGGTTCTACAAGATTCTAAGCTTCTGTTTTGATCTGAGACTGAGATTTTTCAATCCACCCATGACATCCTAGTGAGACATAACCTATTTTACAGATGAAAAATAGAGACTCTGAAAATTTAAACACTGTACAGAGCACTTGGTCACAGAGTCAAAGACAAATGTGTCTTTCTTTTTCCTAAATTACCAGACCCTCTCTCCTCCTTCTACTCCTCCTCCATCCTCCTCCTCCATCCTCCTCCTCCATCCTCCTCCTCCATCCTCCTCCTCCATCCTCCTCCTCCATCCTCCTCCTCCATTCTCCTCCTCCATCTCCTCCACCTCCTCCTGTTCCTCCATCCTCCTCCATCCTCCTCCATCCTTCTCCATCCTCCTCTTACTCTTCTTTTTTCTCCTTCCCTCCTGCTCTTCCTCTTGTCAGGGATGCTCGACAGTGGCTAAGGCAGGACAGAAGAGACCTAGAATGCCTGTGCCCACCTTTTCTGAATGCTGACTGCCATCCTTCACTGCCTGCTGTTGAGGTGCCCTGGAAGAGCCACATGTCCCTAACTCAGCCCATGGGCTGGCAGCCACCCATCCACACGATGCCGGTCAAGGGGCTGGACCTTAGCTCCCATCTATTCGTAAGGCCATGATTAATCGTGAGCCCACCCTGTCATCTGGACTCCAGAGAGGGTCCACTGCTGAGGCCCAGCACTGCTCCTGCCTGTTTACAGACACCAACACAAGCCCACTGTCGAGTTCTGGCCCCCTGCCTCCCAACCATGCCAGCCACTCAGGCACAAAACCAAAGCCTGCTGCTCTTCTGAACAAAGATGTCCTTGAGTGAAAATTCAAAACACAAGCTCACCATGTTACAGCAGGGCCCTGCAACATTTCAAGTCGGCCTTATGCTAAGCCGCTTGGGTTTGGCTGCGTCTCCCTGCATTATCACACACTCTGCCTCCCCCAGTCTGGAGGGATCTCACTTCCCCCTCCTGATTTTCAGTGCTGTGCGTGCTCAGAGCCCTTTACTCTTTATTTCTTCTTTCACCACCTCAGAGTACTCATTCCTAACTACCTTGTTTCTCCATTTCATATTTTCTCATTCTTACGTGCCAGTTATTTTCATTCCTTCCCCTGATTTATTATTTTTCTTTCCTCTGACAAAACAAAACACACACGTGTGCACACACACATCCAAGAAAGGAAGAAAGGAAGAAAGGAAGAAAGAAAGAAAGAAAGAAAAAAAAAAAAGAAAAAAAAAAACAAATCCTCAGTTTTATACTCCACAGAGTGCTATCTTGTTTGTCCTTTCTCTTTATCTGCATTACACATCTCTGGCCCTGGAGAGGGGACTCTTTCTTCTGTGTGTGATTTGCCCAGGATATTTATTTAGCCCCCACTTACACCACTGCACGTACCTGGTGCATTGTGTGTTTCTCACTGAATCCTCACAACTTCCTTATGAAGGAGTTGTTTCCCTAAAATAGTACTCCTCCAACTTTGTTGTGCATGGATCCTGTTGACATCAAATTCTGACTCAAAAGATCTTGAAGGGGACTCAAGAATTCACACTCAGACCAGGCACCAGGTGACGCTGAGGCAGGAAGCACGGGGAGGAAGTCTCTGGAGAGAGCAGGGGGACGCAGGCAGAGGGCCTCAAGGTGAAAAGTAAAAGAGGCAGCTAGTTCTGCACAATCAGAGAGAGTGCCAGGTCCAATCTGAACAGCCACTGTAGGCTTTTGTAGGCCTGGGAACACATCACTACAGAATACCTTGAAACTAACCCCATTTTAACTATTATAATCTCATGTGCATTGTGGTTTCAATGTCCCATAGGCTATGGGCGTCATGACAGTTCCTCAAAGGTTCCTATGAGGACAAAACTCACCCTCCAACAGAAAGGAGGAGGCCTGCCCCTGACTGCAGCAGAAACTCTGTGTAGCTGCTGACACCTGGTTTCCTCAGGGATGTGGGCTGACCTGTTCCCACCCTGTGGAGTGGACTGATCTTTACTAATGAATCTATGCTTTCACTCCTGCTTCTGTGAGTTCTGCTCAGTTTTTTATTCAGGATTCCAGAAACCTAGAACTGTAGGTGTGCCCCCAACAGCAAAGCTGAAGACACATTTCTGTGGACCACATCTGCAGGTCTGCCCTGTTTATAACCCTGGCAGTCCTTGTGTGTAATTAAGAGTCTGATGTGAAAATTCTGCCTACCATGAGTGTTTAGGTTCTGACATCAGATTCTGATTGTTAGGCACTGCCCTCTTCCTACCGCTCCCTCCTGAAGTTAAAACTCCACAAAAGGTTATGAAGTTCTTAGCATGCAGGTGGTAACAAGGGACGAAAGTGCCGCTCAAGAGCAGGTGATACACACAAAGGTCATGACAACAAAAGGGAAAAGAGACAAGGAGCAGTGTTGCCAAAGGTGGAAGCCATCTAGTTAGTCTCTGCTAGGGTAAACCTTTAAGAAAAACATCTTTAAGGAAAATATCAGCTCCCTCACCTCAGGAGCAAACCCAGGGGAGGAGACACAGCTTCTGCTCTCTTGGAAATTAATGAATCCCCTTTCAAAGAGCATTTGTTGAGTACCCACTGATAGGAGTTATGTTCCAGGGACTCTCGCTATGTCCTTTATGCTCTACACTTTTTTTTTTTTTTTTTTTTTACCAGGAATCAGACTCAAGACCTTATACTTGCCAGGCAGGAGCTTATGCCACTGAGCTATCTCCCTGGTCCTCTACCTTTTAAAGTAGTTACCACCCTCAGTTTTATAGAGGAGCAAAACTAAAACTGAGGTAAGTTGGTTTGTTTTCCCAAGACAGTTGCCAGTTTGAATAAGTAGGATTCAACCATTATTCCCACTGAGAGCTCAGATTCCTATTATAACACAAGCTGACAAAACACAGGAAAAAATGAAAGCACCCACTACAGTTCCAGAGATGAAAATGAACTTCTGCCTTAGTGATTTTTTTAAAAAGCATACACAATTTGGAAGAGAACAACCCTCCTTTTTGTGATACTCATGATTTTCTATGCAAAGAGGATCTTTAGGAAGACAAAGTAGAGTGACAATATGTGTGTGGCATGCAGCAATACCTTCTGCAACGCTGTTACTTGGTGGAGCTCAAATCGCTTTTACAGAATCCATGAGAGCAGGGAGTAACTGTCCCTGAGACCGGTCAGTCTCTGGAGGAGAAATAGTTACAATCCTCTCCCAGCTGTCCCTGGCCTCCCAAGACCTATTTCCTAAGTTACCCTGCAACAGCAAGCAGAAACACTGAAATGACACCCAGGATTTGGAGGTAGATTTATTCAATGTTGGACAGGCACTGACAGAGAATTGATTGTCCCTCAAAATGTCAGGCCACCGGGAGTTTGGCTCAGTGACTTAAGCGCCTGTCTGACAGGCGTGAGGTTGTAAGTTCAATCCCCGATGCCGCAAAAAAAAAAAAAAAAAAAAAAAAATGTCAGGCCTCAAAGACCCAGGGAGGGAGATTTTTATGGAGTTGAAAGGGAAAGAACAGAAGTGGAGTACTTGGCTGTCTTTGATTGGTTTTTACCATATGCATCACAAATGACCAGGTAACAGTTTCTGTTACAGTTTCTATTTCTAAGAGACAGAAGTAACAGGAACTATAACAGGAACTGTTACCTGGGCAACTAACAGACTGACTAAAGGGACATGTTCTGCTACAACCCTAATGTGATGCTGTCTGTTTTCCCCACTTTTCACCCATCTTCTCTGTCATCTAATAAACTCTAGTCATCTAATTTAAAATACCCAAAAATTTAGATCAATACATAGTCCTTATTTCTCATCACCTTCCTTTTTCTTTTCTGCCTTCCTTTTCCACCAGCCTTTGAGAAAGGAGTCTTTGCTTTCTGCCTCATAAGTGTGTACTTATTAACTAAGTAAATTATTGACTGATGTTCTGGCTCACTTTCTGGTGCCCTCCTCAAACTGTTACCCTGTATGGTCATCAGGGACCAGTTGTCTTCTTTCTCCAGCAGCTTTTTCTCATACTGATTCTTCTTGATCTTACTGGACTCTAATACTTGCCTACCTGTTTCATCTTGAAAGGCTCCCCCTGATTTCTGAAACATAGCAGGCCTTCATTCTTCCTCCACCTTTCTGATCTTTACCTGATTTCCTTGAGGATCCTCTCTTGTTCTCACTATGTAGGTGGCATCTAACTCTCACCCTCGACACTCCCTCTTCTGATGCTTCGCTCACCCGCCATGACTTCAGTTGTTACACTTGGGTAAATAACTTCCTGGGTCTGGAGTCACATTTCCATCTGACAACTAAACATTGTCTAAGTGTTGATACTGCCTAAAACCAACTGTGTCTTTCTCTAATTTTACAATTCCTACTAATGCTATCAATGTTTTCCCATTCATCCAGAGATATTTTGTGTCATCTCACAATCTTTAGCTCTTCATATCCTTGAGCCATCAAATCCTAAAACTTCAATTTGCCCAACATTTTTACCTTCTCCCCCTTTTTATTCTGACTGACACCATCATAGTTCAAATCCTTGGTGAGCCTTTAATCTGTGTCCTTGTTTCCATTCTCACAGTCACTGCTTCATTCACACTCTTATATTTTGTGTCCTTCAGTGCCCTTCCCCTCGAAAGTCCTTTCACCACACACGTCTCCCAAAGACAGAGGTCTGGTCATGTCCCTCCCTAAAACTTCCAGTCCTGATTGGCCAACAATGAAATCCAAATTCCATATCCTGTTGTTTCATGCTCTCCAAACAATGCCCTCAACTTATTTTAAGCCTTACACACCACATCTACTTAGTTATGCTTTGCCATTCAGGTACCAAACTAGACTGCCCCAGCCCATGAAGATCCACCTCACTTCTCTTCTGAGTCTGTGCTTACAGTTCCCCTATCTGAAATGTCCTCAACATCAAACTCAGTTTCCCACTTTCCATATTAATCTTAAATCTCAACAAAGATGTTCCTGACACATGCATATTCAGTGTGATCTCTCTTCCTCAACTTTGACTCTCCATAATTTACCCTTAAGTACCCTCAATAGTTTATTCCTCAAGTTACTTATAATAACTTTTAATAACATGTGTACATGTTAGAAGCTAAAGGCAAAGGTAATACATATATCTTAAGAGTTATGCTAAAAGAAGTTTCATGGTGACCAAAATAGCCCACTGTTTTTTGCCTTTGATGACTACAATGTCAGAAATCCCTTAGTCAGAGAGAGAGGCAGCTGAGGAAGCTGCATGGATTTTTATTGATACCAATAGTAAAATATTACTTGTTAACCATTAATATCCAAAATCTTGGGAGTAAAATATAAAGCAGCTTTATCAACTTTACATAAATAAAAGTACACAGAGATCTAGAGCTAATCATTAATGATTTTTAATCAAGTCAGTGAGAATTCACATTTAAAACACTAACAACATCCCAGTGAGAATAGTTAAGTCAGACCACTCGGTAGAATTTCCTGAGGATTTTCAGAAAACTCAGAATTCCAGTCTGTTAGAGACACTAATTCAGAAATTTGGAATAAGAAACAAAAATCTAGTTTTAATAATCAACCTAGATATCTGATGGATAAAGGGAAAAAAAAGAAAAAGAAAACACGTCACTGCTTCTAAAACTTTTTATGCACTGGAATTATCTGGGGATCTTGTTTAACTTCTGTAGTTTGGAGAGAAGAAAAAATAAGCTGAGATTCTACATTTCTAGCAAGCTCCTAGTTTATGCCTATGATATTGGTCTCTGGACCATAGTTTGAGTAGTAAGGAGTTTTAAGTCATGCTTGGAAATCACTTAACATTTTTAGCATGGGTTTGATTCCAATGCTATTGGTAAGGTATATATTTAATTTCATAAATCCAATTTGTCTTACAAAGCCAAGTTGATGCAAACATTTCCTAAAATTTGGTCACATTTCTGGATTATTTAAAATTCATATATTTATCTCCAAAATTCTGGAGATATTCTCATCTTGATAGATTAAATTGGAATTCTCAACTCCAGCACTTCATCTGTAAATTAAGGTATCCTAAAAGGAGATATTTGATAATTCAGCAATTTGATCATTCTGCAATTTATATTCCAATGAATAGCTGCAGAAATTTTGTTGTCACAAAATTTGTGAGGTTGTTATGCAAATGGGGCTTTTTTTCTAGTAAATAGCCATGAGCTCATCTGATCTTGTGATTCTGGAGAGCCGAGAACCATTCTGCAATGAGAAATGAGAATTATCCAGTCACATGTGGTGTGCGACGGTGAACACCTGCCCTGTCATAACTATGTCTCCAAATCTCAGGTTTCTTCCTCCACAGCTTCAAAATGAATATGTTCAGATGTTGTCTCTCATCAGTAAGGAAGAGCAATGTAAGTCTCTGGGATCCAATAAATTTGGTCTCTGAAAATCTCTTAATCCCAAGAAAGCCCTTGATATAAGAAAGCAGTTTAATAAATTCCACCTTCCAACAAGTTTCTGTGCCCTAGCCATCTGTTTGGAGAAAAAATAAACAAAGTTTCCATACCCTGCATGAACCAACTTCTTCCCAGCCTCTCAACCTGGCAAACACTGAGGACACAAATGAGAAGAACACTCGTGACCCTTATGATTTCCTCCATCACTTCACACAAAAAACCTGGAGAGCTCTCAGCACCGAGTTTCCCAACAAAGGGTGCACACTCACTTCCCATCTGGCTGGGGCAAAGAGACTGGTCTTCTGTCCCCTCACACTGGAAGTGTGCTGTCTGTGACCACTACACTCAGTTTTCCACATTGAGACTGTTTAAGTTTCTTACTGGTAATACATTAGCCTCCTCTGGCTTATGCTGTCTAATTTCTTTTTTATTAGTACATGTCTGCAGTACATAATAACTACCTTGATCTTGGGAAATTGGTACATATGCATAACACACAATGACCCTCGCCCCCCCACACCTTCCCTCTCCCTCCCTACTCAGATGCCTTTCCTTCTCTACCTCTCTGTTTCATACCATTTTTCTTTTTTCTTTTTTTCTTCTTCTTAAATTGTTTATATTTCAGATTTCTCATATTAGATGTGGAGAACCACCTGGATGACTCTCCCTGAACAAAGAACAATTACCTCCACTTTGGGTAAATCTGGCCCTATCTCCATGTACTGATAGGTACAGAGCAGGCTAAGCTATTTCTTTCAATTGGCTCTAAGCAATGTAAATAGGGCTGCCTGAGGTGTCCATGCATAATCTTTGAAGCTAGGTGACAGTTGCTGTTTCCCCCACCCGGTGACCCCCAAAACATGGTTGAGCCAGGTGGGATGAACAGCCTTGGCCCTAGAGCTGTCAGCAGGTTTTGAGTCTCAAGATAAGAGGCTAAGACTTCTCAGGCTGAAAAGTTTTCACATCAGAGCTGAAGCACCACACCCTAAACATTAAATGCTACTGATAGATTCTGCTAGCCTGGGGCTCAGCTATCTGTAACATGATATCCGCCCAACTTGGTACTGGACCCAGAGAAACAACTTAGTTCTCCAAGAGTAACCTCTATGTTCTCCTTCTCATTCCAGAGATAAACCTCCCGCTCCCTTTTTGCCCTCTCCAATCCTAAGACTCCACAACCACCCAAGCCTCCACCCCCAGCCCCCAGTAAATCTTTCTGTCTCCTGTTTTACATAGGCAGATGCTCCTTCAAATCAGTTGCTAATATGTCATTTTGCCCGCCTCCCAAACTCCTCCCCCCAGCCAAAACTGATAAAAGTAGTCCCACTTCTCTGTTCTCACTTGAGAGCTGCTGTACCCCTACCAAACTCTGCCTTGCCCACCCGCATTAAAGGCCCCTCTAATCTTTATTTCTCTCTCTCTCTCATTTTTCTCTGATTGACTGCCAAAATACTCAATCAGCTACCTCAGTGGTGTTATGCAGATTGATCTTTCTGCATATCCTTCTCTCTGTATATTGCAGAGGTGCTTTCTGGCCCCCTAGCTAGCCCAGCTCACAGTACTCATGTATTTCCCATTCTCACAGTCACTCATCCTCAAGCCACTCCCTGCTTCACAAATTAATAATATCTGCATTAGTCCCTGTGTTGAGGCCTTTGTTCCAATGAACCTTCATCTGGTCTGAACTCAGGACCCGTTGGGTCTCCATAAATATAATTATGTCTTTTTTTTTTTGTCTTTTTTTTTTTTTTTTTTTTTTTTTTTTTTTTTTTTTTTTTTTTTTTTTTTTTTTTTTTTTTTTGATACTGGGGATCGAAACACAATGTCAAGCTTGCCAGGCAGGCACTTATGCCACTGAGGTAAATTCCCGGCCCTATAAATAGGTCTTAATGTCTTTATTCTCACCATGGGTTGCACTCGAATTGGTAGATTGGAATTAACTCATTAGAATTCCAATAACTTTTCCATGAGATTACAAATATAAACTTCCCAAACCATGACAAGGACAGGAAAGGGCTCACTATAATTAGAGAAACCATGGGATGTTTAGCTTTTTGCCTAATTTATTTCACTTAGCATTATGGTCTCAAGATCCATCCATTTTCCTGCAAATGACTCAGACCTGTCCTTCTCTGTGACTTATTAGTAGTTCATTGTGTGTGTGTGTGTGTGTGTGTGCTACATTTTTTTATCCATTCATCTGTTGATGGACATACAGGTCCCTTCCATAATTTAGCTACTGTGAACTGTGCTGCTGTAAGAAAGGGAATGCATGGATCATTGTATTATGATGACTTTGACTCTTTCAGGGAGATACTTGGAATAGGTAATGCTGGGTCAAATGGCATTTCTGGTTTTAGTTTTTTGAAGACTCTCCATACTGATTTCCATAGTGATTGCACTAGTTTACATTCCCACCAACCATGCATATGTTCTCTAATTTTATAAAGGAATTTTTGCTATATGCTTCCTCTATGGCTGGAATGTGCCCCCAGAATTTCAGGTGTTGGAAACTCAATCCCATGCAACAGTGTTGGGAGGCAGGGAGGTGGAGCCTACGGAACGTTAGGCAAGTGGGCATTGGGCTCCCAAATAGATTAATACTGTCACAAAGGGCTTGACAGGGGAAAGGCGTTCCTTTTGTGTTCTCCCTCCCACCACCGTACCTCTTCTCTGTCTTTTCTCTGTCTGTCTCTCTGTCTGTCTCTCTCTGTCTGGCTCTCTCTCTCTCTCTCTCCCTCCTCCCTTTTGCCATGTGAGGACAGCAAGAAGGCCCTTGCCAGAGGCTGATACCTTGATCTTAAGAATTCTAAGCCTCCAGAAGTGTGGTTTGTAAACAGTTTGGTTCTTTATAAGTTACTCAATCTCAGTCTTCCATTATTGCAGCAGAAAACAGACTAAGATAATTTATAACACATTATAGCCTGTTGTAAGATTGTTTTGTTTTGTTTTGTTTTGAGACAGAGTCTGGCTATGCAGTTCAGGCTGGCCTTGGGCTGACTTTATAGCCCAGGCTGGTCTCGAACTCACAACAATCCTCCTGCTTCAGCCTCCCAAGTGCTGGGATTAAAGGTGTGCACCACCACGCCCAGCTTAAGATCATATTTTAAAAGAACCAAATCATGATGTTTATTAGATTACCACCTATAACCATCTGCTCCACACTATGAAAATTTCTCCAAGAAAGAAATGGTATTCTCCTCTTCTGGAACATCGTTTCCTAAAAGTGCCACCATCTGTCAAAACCAATACTCACCCCATTAGCTAGTAAACATTAACCTGTTTCCTCAACCACTTAACAGAAACAACTGTTCTCTCTTATTCTGGTACAGCCCTGCACTTTTCTTCAGAGGATGACCTCTTCTGAACTTTTAGTTCTTATGGTTCTGATGTACTCCTGACATGATCCAACTTAACCCAGTAGAAATAATAATAAAGAACTGGGGAAAGCAGGAAGTTGAGACTCTCATGCCATGGGGTTGCTAAACTGTAAGATGTAAACTGGGCAGTTGGTGCCCTTCTTGTCACCCACAGGGAGAGCCAACAGAGAGAAGGAATTGGAGATCAGGACCATACCTCATGGGCACTCAGAAACTAACACCCAGCATGTTCCCTTTCTGCAGAAGTTAAACTGAAGTGGGTTTCTGTTGGTCACAACTGGAAGTATCTGGACTGGGATGTGACCTGTGGGATGACAGTGATGATGGCTAATCTCTTTACACCGCCCTTGCTGTACACTAGCCACTGTTACAAGGGCCTTCTGTATTTTTGCTCACTTAACCTTTATCACAGTCCTGTGCAATAGGTATTATTGTTATCATCATCATCATCTCCACTTTATAGATGAGAAAACTCAATCAAAAAAGTCCTTTAAGACCTTCCACTTAACAAGTGACAGAGCCTGGATTCAAACCAAGCAATCTGGCTCCTGAGTCAGTACCCTCAGTCAAATCTGTTCACAGAGTGGCCTGTGGACTATAACCACTCTTGAAACTATTCATTGCATGCCTTACCGTAGTCTGAGGAACATTATTTAGCTTATGGCATAAGCACAGTGATTTAGATATAAATCATGGCCTATCTTCAAATGCTTTTAATTTTTATGAATAATGTTGGTGTCACTTGGCAATCCCAAAATACATCCCTTCTTGACTCAATTCCAAGTAGAGTTATTTGAGATACTTTTAGTTCTCATGACTGGGTTAGAATGGGAGCCTGAGTTCTCAATGGAGCTTTCAAGATGCTGAGTTAAGGCTATAGGGCACTAAGGAGTTCATTAATGGTTTCTTCCCCGTGAATCTACCCTGAGCAGACAGCAAAGGCACAGGGAATTTGAAACCCAGCCAGGGAGACATGCAGAGAGCAAGCATCAGGAAATGACTCACACCAGAGCCTGTAAGAGAGGCCATCATGGAGCAGAAATCTACAACAAAGCACAGAAGCAAGCTGTGACCCTGAAGATGTTTTCCTATGCTCCCCACTTCAAGAAATACACTACTAGACAGTGCCCGGCATGACCAAAGAAAGAATGCCTAAGACACAAATTTAGTTCAACATGTCCTAAAAAAGAAAACTATCTCCTGATAAAGCACATCCCACAGGAAGGTTAAGTAGACAATAAATACATGAAGGAATACTTGACATGATTAGTCATCAGAGCAGCGCAAAATAAGATCACAAAGACAACAGTATACACCCACAAGCGTGGCTAAAATTTTTAAAAAGACTGACAAAAGCAAATGTTGTCACATATGTAAAACAACTGGAACTGTCATGTATGGTTGGCAGAGACGGAAAGCAGCTTGACAGTTCTGAAAGTTAACATACACCTACTCTTTGGCCCAACAATTCTATTCCAACCTATTCACTTAAGGGAATTTAAACACATATGTTCATACAAAGAGTTACACAGAATGCTCAAAGTCCCCAGCTGGGAATAAACCACACACTACCTAGTAGCTGAATGGATAAATACATTTTCCAAGTATTATATTTCCACAATAAAGTACTGTTCAGCAAAAAAAATAGATAAACTACCAACACATGTAGTCACAGGGATAAATGTCACAGAAAGAAAATGGATGCAAAAGAGCGCATCCTGTATGATACCATTTACATGAAAATCTAGCTTAAGCAAAGCAAATCCAAGATGAAAAATATCAGAATGATGGTTGCCTCTTGAGAGAGAGCCATTGGCTGGAGAATTGCACAGGAAAAGATATGAAGGAAATTTTCCTGAAGACATGGAATTGTTTTATATCATGACGAGGCTGTGAGCTACACAGATGTATCA
>RJWM01039397.1:0-16146 GCA_004363535.1 Dasyprocta punctata
GTTCTAGGTCTTTATTTGTTTCATTCTCAATTTCCTTTGATTTTCCATCCTCCACCTTTCCTGCTATGTTTCCTTTAGAGGCGCTTAGCGATTCCGCTATTATGTATTTCATTTCAATTCTCAGTTGGGCTAACAGTGCCACTTTAATTATTCTTTCATAGCTTCGTGGAGTTGTCTCCCCACTTCAGTTGTCATCTCCTCTGAGAGTTTAATTTCTGGACTCCCGACCATTTCAGCGTTAGCGTCCCCGGAACTGGTTCTGCTTGTATCGGAGTCTGGAGAGTGCCCTCTACCTTTCCGTCTTGGCATTTTCCTGGGCTTGCCAGTGAGGCCGTGTTGGTCCACTGCCTCTCCCAAGCCTGTTTCCGCTTCGCGGATGTCTGGTGCAGTGCAAGAGAGGATGGGGCTGCTGCCTGGTAACCCATACCGGGCCATCCGCCAAACTTCCCGTCACCCCCAGGGCACCCACGTCGTTTCTGCCACGACCTTCCAAGAACCGTGCCTAATTAGGTGCAGTTCCAGTCTCAAGATGGATGCCTGTCCCTCACTCTCCCTTGGGGGTGGGGGTGGGGGGCTGGGGGCCGCCGGGTTCACTCACTCGCCTGCTCGCGACCACCTCGCTCCACAATCAACCACCGCCTCCGCCGTCCCCGCTGTAGCTGTAGCAATTCCACCGCATATTTCCAGCACCCCAATCGCACCTTCTCAGTTCGGGTAGCAGCGCTAATTGGATTTGGCTCTGGTTAGAGGTGCTGCTGGTCTCCGCCTTTGTTTATTTCATTTTTTTACTCTTTCCATGGGCTACAGTTCTCGTTTTAGATTCTTCTTGGGTCCAGAGGACCCATCTCCCTCTTTTTTCCTTCTCTCTGTTATTATATTATTTTATATTCCAGCATTTGGATGGTATATTCAGCGAGCCTCCCTGTCACGGTGTTATCTGGGTGGCCATCTTGCAGGAAGTCCTTTTTCCTTAAATTGTACAAATTAGCATTTCCCAAACTTTTTTTTTGGTAAACAAATTTAAATTTTATCTTCAAAAACCAAATTGCACTAGTCAAGAGTATAGAAATTTTAAGAAACTAAAAGCTAGATTCAAAGTACTGTATTCGCAAACATTTTGCTCTCAGGACCCCTTCATACTGTTAACAACTATTGAGGACCCTAAGGAACTTTTGGGTATGTGTATTACATGTGTAGATATTTGCTATGTTAGAAGTTAAAAACTAAAGAATTTAGAAAATGATTGATTGTTAATAAAAACTTTTATGAAAAATTTATTTTTATAAAATAAGAATTTCAACTTTTTTTTGGCTTAATAGAAGCTGGATTCTGCATCTGCTTCTGCATTTAGTGTGAATTGTGTAGCTTTTGGAAAATTATTGTATACTTGCAAGAGAATAAGTGTGAAAAAGGCAAATGACATTGTTATGGCAAATAATTTTGGAATCTGTCCACTGACAGCTTAGTCTTAACAGTCTTTGTTTAATGTTGTATCTCTATTTTGATGCATTTTCTTATTTTCTCTGTGTATTCTCCCAGCCCTAACTCTCAGTTGCAGAAGATACTGTACTAAAAACCTAAACATTTTTTAAATTCATGATTGTGGCATTTTGCTCTAAAAAATAATAGTTCCCTGCCCAATTATTTGAGTGATGCATGATCACTGTAGGACATTTAAGATGTACTTAACATAAACAAAAAAGTTTTGTTGCTTTGAGTATGCAGAATGTACTGTTATTACTATACTGTGCCGGAAATTATTTCAATACTGAAAAATGCTAGGAAGATAATGATACAGATTCCTCCTGCATTGTAAATAAATTTTATATCTTTTGTCACATATTTTCTTAAGGATCCCTTATTCACTAGAGTTTTGTTGACAACTCCTGTGTATTCTGAGGTACTTTGGATAAAAAGAACAAGATAGTTTCCCCTGCCACCAATTTTGTACCTTGACAGAGAAGTACACATACTGTGTGATAATAACCCCAGAAATTGTGAATATTATGGAGAGGCTATAATAAGCAAAGCAAGCTGTTGTTGAGAGATGGTGGGGGTGTGAATAGAAGAGTTGATTTGAGGATGCGGTTGTGCAATCTTTTTTAGTATTTGATGATTTATTTGGATGTTTGGGTTAACAGATGAAAGAATCCTGAGCAATTCCCAGTTACTTATCTTGGAAGACTGAGTGAGAGTGGATAATGTTTATACCCCCTCCCCAAACAAAACAGAATTCCTTGTGCATCCTAGACTTTCACAACCCTATTCTCTTTCTTTCTAAGAAAGGTCTGAGAAATGTTGGAAAGTGTTGAGGTGGAGAGGTGTGGGAGGCATTTGGAGAGCTGCCTGGAGGCTGGTGTCTGCTGAAGAGTTAGCAGAATAGCATAAATGGTTGACCCCAAGTGAAAGTCATCCTTCTAGCATTTTTAGTAGAACTGGTCAGCGGCCCTCTAACATTTGAGGGACAAGCAGAGAAAAATGAATCTAGTAAAAAGTAGTTGGAAATGTAGTATACTGTAGAAGGCAGCTGACTGGAGTTTAAAGAAAAAAATGAGGATTGGGAGAAAGGGGATCTGAAATGATAAATCTGTACTGCTCACAGGACAACTAAGACCTGAACAGTGTTTGTTAGATGTAGGAATTGCTTGGTGGAGGGTGGATTTATTACTTAGGAAAAAACAGCTCAACTGAGAAGTTGGGGACAGAAGCCAGAGAAGCCATAACAATGTCATTTGCCTTTTTCACACTTATTCTCTTGCAAGTATACAATAATTTTCCAATGAGGGAGTAGAAAATGTGTAGTGAATGCTGATTACTGTTTCAGAAATTTTCTTATGATGGATGTTAGGAAGCATGGTTTAAAAGTAGGCAAAAAAACAAGACAAAACAAAAAGTAGGGATTAAGATATCTTTAAAGAAGTAGAGAAGATCGCAATTATGTTTGAGCTGAGAGATGACAGGAAATACAATCACCTTGAACTTTGTAGAAAAATATTTTTTTTCAAGCTTTGTTTTTTAAATTTTTTCCAAAATAGTATATTTTAGATAATATCAAATATGATTTTGGATAGCTTTTTATACTTCAGTTGTCATGAATGTCAGTTGTTCTTCTGTCTTGTTGAAGGATATAGAAAGAGTTCCACACTAAAATATAGCAGCTTTGTGCCATTTATATGGTCATACAGTAGCTTTTTAATAGTCAGTTCTGTCTTTTTCTGTGTGTGCACATTTCCCTCCTCCCTCATCTTACACTTAGTAGGCAGTAGTAGCATCTTTTCTGCAAATATGCTAAGTAAACTTGTTCTGTGAATATGCTAAGTTAAACTTGTTCTGTGGATGAAATTGCTGATTTTAGTCAGTAGATTGTAATCAAGGACTGGGGATGCTTCCTTAAAATTTAGTCTGTTTATATGTGACTTTCTGCTGCCCTTCACTTAAGAATGTAGAGGTTGAGCTGGTCTTAGTGGTATGCACCTGTAGTCCGAGGTACTTAGGAGGCTGAGGCATGAGAATTTCTTGAGCCCAGGAGTTTGAGGACAGCCTGGACATCTTAGTGGAACACTCTTAAAAGAGAAAGAAAAGAATGTAGACCTCTATCAATAGTGTGCTTTCAAATTCCAGTCCCAACACGTAATTGTGACCTTGAACAGGTGACTTACTCTGGAAACTCAGCCTTCCTCTTTAAAATAGTGATGATTCATAGTGCCTATTTCACAGAGCTGTTGTGGAGGTTAAATGTGACAATACATGAAAATCGCAACTTGATGCAGAGTAGGTACTTACTCAGGAAATGTTAGCTGGTACGAATTATTTTCTCCATCTCTAAAATTTTTATTTTCTGGGCTTGAAGTTTCTGGAAATCTTTTTGATTACAGGGGTATTATATTTCAAAAGGGCATAGATTCAGAGGCATATGGCAGGTTTTATAGGTCTGGGAGGGCAGTGAGAATCTGCAGCATATATAAAAAATTGCATCTATTTTCTCAGATAAATTAGTTGGTTGTTACAGCTGTTTAGGGAAGATTTTTCTTAGAGGCATTTGGAAATATTGTATATCTTGAAATGTTCTGTAATCCTTTTCCTTCTGATTGGATACTAAAAAGTATTTAAAAATGAGAAGGAAGATAAAAGATGACCTGGAATTATTTGTGAAATATTTAACTTGGGAGAGTGTGGGGGTGGGTGGAGAGTAGAGGTTTTGTGGACTAGCTATTTTTACACAGGAAATTAACATTACCTGGTGCAGTTCATGATTATTGCAGGTTTAGTATCAGGGATGCTGGGTAACCTGTAATTTAACCCAAGGTAGTATTTGAAGGGCAGGAAGTTAGGGTTTGTCCCATGGCCTGACAAAGCCTGTCATATTCAGCTTTTTAATATAGTCTTGTACTCTGAAAAAAAAGATAGAACATAATTTTCTAGGATATTTGACAACTGTTAGTCATTCTTTTCTTCCATTCATTAAAAACCTGTACTATTCTGTTAAGTACTTTCTAGTACCATTGACAGTCTGCATCTTTTTGGTATAGTAAAACATTAATGGATAGAAAATCCTGTTCTGTAGGGTAGCTCACTCCTTTGAACTTGTGTAACACCACAGAGCCCCTTTGTAAGAGCTTTAGGTATGTTTAACAATAGTAAACTGAGCTATTTTTCTGGATTTCTCAGGGTGGTAATGTTTAAAACTGTTAAACCCACATAGGAGTTTTCAGTTATTAAATGTTGCAGAAAATTTTTAGTTTTTATTGATAACTGGCTTAATAAAAGGATTGTGTTGTTAAATTTAGCTATTTAACAAATTATTATTTTTTTTTTGGTACTGGGTATCAAACTCATGACCTCACACTTGCCAGGCAGACACTTATGCTGCTGAGCTAATTCCTGGACCCAGATTTAACAAATTATTAAAGAATTCATTACTCTTTTTAAAAAATAATTTCTGTTTACAAATATGTGTTTGCAGTAATAACAAATGACTCCTGGACCTCTTGGTTCTTGCTTTGTGTACAAAATTACCCTCCCAACAATAAGTGAAGTTTGTTGACAGTGACAGTGATAAGTTAGTGACTTGACCATTAAAGTGCTAGTTTTTCCTAGAAAGGAAAAGGATAAAATTTTTCTAGTCTTTTTAAATGATATGAGCCATTTGTCAGTTGAGGAAACAGCTGTACTACTTGTGTACTGAGTTACTAAGATTTAGTATTTTCACCTTGTATCAAGAAGTTACTCTTATGGTATTGTGTTTTTAAAAATTAAAAGTCATAGTAACACTTAGGAAATTCAATAACTCTTTTGGAGACTTTCCTGTACTTAAACTTATGCAAAAAAAAAAAAACCCTTAAAACTCCAATTTCATTTATGCATGAAAATAATTCCTCTTTAAGTATGGTCAATTACTATATGATAGTTATTTTCAAAGCTACATCGTTATCAAAAATTAATTGCCTTTATACTTTTAATGGTTTTAAGTTGCTGTAATTTTAGGAAATGGGAAGGCTGTTCATGGCTAAGTAGATCATTTTTGAGGTACACAATCACAATGTAATTTTTTCATTTGCAGCTTCAGTGGTAAAACTTTTAAAAAGTTTTAGGTGTATATTTATAAAAGCTAAAGCACACAGAATAATTTAGTATTTGGTGATATAAATTTGGCTTTTGTGCCAGATAGTGACCTTTTCTTATCAATTCTACTGTAGTGTATAAATTTCTATTGTAGTGTATAAAACTTGGCTAAAGACAGCTACCATTTAATATTGCTCCTGAGTCTTTGATTCATCTGGGTCATTCTGCTGATGTAGACCAGAGTTAAGTGCTCTTCTGTGGGCTTGCTTATATGCCTGATGGCTTAGCTGGTGGACAGGCTAAGGCTGGTTGGTCTGGGTGACCACTGGTGGTTGGCTGGGTGTCATCTGTGGTAATAGGGTGGCTGAGCCACAAGACTGTATTATCCAACTATCTGGCCTGGGCTTGTTTCGTATCATAGCTGAGCACATTTCCAGGAGAAAAGAATAGGGTTTTCTAGTATAAGGGTTCTTAAGGTCTAGGCCCAGTACTGGCAAATGTTACTTTCTCTGTCTTGTGTTGGCCAAAGTAAGGCATCAAGTCAGTTTAGGTTCAAGAGGCAAGGAAAGACTATAAAACCACATTGATAGATATCAGGAAGACATGAAAACTTGAGAGAATTTTTGCAATTGAGCTCACATGTTTAGTGATTTTTAAACATAAGTATTTATATAGTTTATTTTAAAAAACCTGTTAATGGTCCAGCACATACTGATTCTACTAAATGGGTATGCTGTTCCAATAACACCTGTGTTATCTTATTTCCTTCACAGCTTCTCCACATTGTAAAAACTAGGTTCCCCTTCTTAGTAGAGGTTATAGAAGATGATGCTTAAGCTGTCTTGAACTCATTAAGAAAACGAAAATAGCTGGGCAGGTGTAACATTCCTGTAATCCCAATACTTTGGGAGGCTGAGGCAGGAAGATCTCAAGTTTGTGCCCAGTCTGGGCAACTTAGCAACTTAGTGAGTGATAATCCATCTTAAAATAATTGAGAAGGAATGTAGTGCATTGTGAAGGCCCTGGGTTCAATCTCCAGCACCAACAAAGCAAAACAAAACAAAACAAATGACCTGAAGAGATGTCTAAAGTTGTCTGGTTGTTTACTTAAGTTGGGCTACATTTTTCTGCTTTTATTTGAAGACTTTTCTGTTTACGAAACTTAAACTACATAAACCTGATTTCTCAGCCTATTCAGTTTTGTTTCCCATTGTACTGTTTTCAGTGCTGCTGGTCCCTTCAACTGTTAGCCATCTATACTGTTTTGTTACTGGGTTAATTTGCATTTGAGGATGCTTCTGGTAAGATTCCTAGTAATAGTAAGGAGCAACAGCTTGCCCACTGGTATTTTTTTAATTGAGGTAAAGTGGACATAAACTTAACGTTTTAAAAGTATACAATTCAGTAGTATTCAGTATATTCACAGTGTACATCTACTACCTTTATCAAGTTCCAAAACCTTTCAGGGCCCCAAAAGAAAATCCTACTCATTGCCTTCTTCCATCAAGCCTCTGGTAACCATCAGTCTGCTTTTTGTCCTCACTTGATTTGTTTATTCCGGGATGTCATTTGTTTTTAACCACTGTGAATCTGTTTATATTCTTTATGCCGAGAGTAGCCTAAATTCTTTCAGACTTCTTCAGTCAGTGTTTGGTCCACTAATTCTATCCTCATGAAGATTGTATCCTGCAGTTTCATTTAATTTTGTCTTATTTCCCTGAAAAGTCTCTTTTAGATTATTGTAGTCTTCCCGGCAAAGTAGCTTTGCCCCTTCTCATCTTTTTAAATGTTTTGAACTCAGCCCTTTGTTTATTCTTACTTTACCCACCCTACTTCACCTTGTCTGACCTTAATTATTTCTGTGATTAAACCTAGACTGGTGATCAGGGTAACCTTTAGAATTCTACATTTGTTGAAATTACCACTTAGATGCTCTGTAACTACCTTAAATTGAACATGTTAAAACAGGTATTTTCTTTGCTCGCCTTCTGTCCTTCCTGAAACACAATGAAGCATGCTGTTATCATGCTTTCTCTTCTTTATCTGTCTTGGTAAATACATTACCCGTAGATATCCCTGACTTTTCCCAGGAGTCAAGGTTTCTTCCTTACACCTAGTTTGTTTCTTCCTCACTTAATTGTCCACTTCTTAACTCTGGAATCAGTTGCTCTTCAGTTTTACAGTCCTTACTTTAAGTTTACAACCACACCAAACTGCTTAGATTAGGTGTTCACAAACTATAGCTCACAAGGCCAAATACAACCAGCACCTGTTTTTATAAACCAAATTTTACTTGGATGCAGCCTTGCTCATTAAGTTTATAGCTTCATTTTTTGTGGAAATTTGTGCTACAAAGGGAGAATTTTGCAGTTATAAAAGATTGTATGACCTGCAAAGCCTAAAATACTTATTGTCTCACCCTTCACAGAAATTTTTTGTCCACCCTTGGACTATTATTTTCTTTCTCTAGCTGCCTTCCCTTTTGTCACTGGGACACAATGCCTGGTAGCCAAAACTTAAAGAAGTTTACTTTGGCTCACAGTTTGTAGAGGTTTCAGCTAATGGTCAGCTGACTCCAAGCTAGACAGTATTGCAGAGAGGAATGGCAGAGGAGAGCTGCTCTGGGTGAGGCCAGCAGGAAGCAGAGAGCTAAGGGTAGAAGGGGAGCAAAATAAACTCTTCCCAGGCCACACTTTCCAGTGAGCTGCCTCTTCTGACCTGACCCAGCCTCCTAACCATGAGTCCCATGATCCAGTCACCTTCCAAAAGCTCTGCCTATGAGTGCGTGAGGCTCTTGGGGGACATCTATATATAAACCACAGTGCTAGCCTGGTCTGCTTTCACCTCTAGCCCAGGTAAACATTCAGAAGTCTGATTGTACCTTCCTCGATATGAGTCACTTAATACTCATTCCTTTCAAAATAAAATTAAAGACTTTTATAATGATGTATTTTATAGTGATGTAAAATCCCTGCCTTCCTGTCAGAGCTTATTTTCTTGTTCAGAAGGAAGCCTCATGTCTGGTATGTACTTTTCCCTTTTCCTGAAATATTTTTCTATCTGTGGCAGATTTATCTGTCTCTCAAAATTTACCACAGATGATATCTTCCTAGAAAGGCTTCTGATATCCAGATGACTCTCTCTTCATACCATTTACAGCCTGTGTTGTACTTAATGTAACCTATTGTACAGTTGTAGGCATTTGACAGTATTTCCCTCGTGGATTTTAAAATCAGCCGGGTCTAGGCTTAGAGTTTGACACTAAATATTCCTTCAAGATGTGTGTGTTGACTGAATAATAGATTTCTTTTTTGTTAGCCTCTTCCTAATTAGAATATCAGAGGCACAAGTTATGTCTCACACTTCTACGTCTTCTGATTGTATCAGGGGAGATACTAACTCCAGTGTAGGGTACAGTTTACTGGTTAAATTGTTGATTTGAATTATCATCTAAAATGAAGAGGCATAAGGATTCCTTTTTGTTTTGTTTTGTTTTGTTTTCTGCAACACCGGGTATTGAACGCACAACCTCGCACCTGCTAGTCAGGTGTTTAAGCCACCAAGCCAAACACCCAGTCCTAAGGATTCCTTTTGATGAGGGTTGACATCTATCAAAGTAGTTAAGACTAAGCCCATGCAAAAAAGGGCTTGATTCCTTAAGTATTTACCTGCTAACTTAACTTTTAATATTTTCCCCTGGGCATGTGTAATCATTTTTTTCTCTTTTGTATTGGGAATTTGGTGGATTAATTATTGAATATTTTATGTTTATTGATTACTTTCATATGATCCATTCTATGAGTGCATACATATATAAGGAACAATTTAGATGGAATATGCTAAATTGATGCATTCTTATAGGACAGAATCATTCTGAAATACTTTGTGTAGCTCTGAGTAAGAGCAGAAATGCTTCTGGTCCCTTTAACTGTTAGCTATCTATGCTCTTTCTTTAATGGGTTAATTTGCATTTGGGGGTACCTCTGGTAAGATTCCTAGTAATAGTATCCACAGCAGCATCAGCAACAAGCACCTAACTAGTGTTCTTTTCTAGTCAGTCATTGCATAAATTGACTCATTTACTCTCCATAACAATCCTATGAGAGCAGATCCTATTGTCCTTATTTTGCATATCCTTATTTTACAAACTAGAGAACTGAAATGAATAAACTTGGTTAAGTTATGGAGCTAGTAAGTTCTGTGTAGATTATGGAACTTTTGAGAAGCATACTTCTTGCCTTCTCCTCCTCCTCGTCTGTAATGCAAACTGGGCATTTTGGATCAGTAGGGGAAATGAAGTACTAAATGGTTGAAGTTGGTCTTATATTTATCATGATTAGTTGAGGCTGTCCTTGAACTCACTATGTAGCCCCAAGCTGTCCTCAACTCCTGCCTCAGCCTCCCGAGTGCTGGGATTACAGGCGTGTACCACCACACCTTTCTAAGAGGACTTCTTCTTTTTTTTAAAATTTCTTATTTAATTTAATTTATTTTCCAAATCTATTTTATTTCAAGGAGAAAATAAAAAAAAAACAACTAAAAATTTCAAAACACATCAATCAGGGGGCAACAATGGTACATGCATTGCATATTGTCTTCCCCAAATCATTCACCCAAAGCACAAGATGTCTGCATTCAGTTGTCTAAACAATACCAGCACAAATCTTTCTCTTCAGTGAACTCAGAGAAATCAATAGTATCACTATTTTAACTATTTTTTAGATACATTTACATACACATATACATATGTTGTTTCTTTCAGCTTCTCACACTGAGTCAATACGATGTTTATACATGTATGTCTTGTTTATTTTACTAGTATGTTCTCAGGTTGCATCCATTTACCTATAAACATCTCCAGTTTATCCTTTTTCATGGCTGAGTAGTACTACATTGCATAAAAATACCACATCTTTTTGCATTCCTCAGTTGATGGACAT
Source organism: Dasyprocta punctata (assembly GCA_004363535.1). Taxonomy (NCBI): domain Eukaryota; kingdom Metazoa; phylum Chordata; class Mammalia; order Rodentia; family Dasyproctidae; genus Dasyprocta; species Dasyprocta punctata. The sequence goes on from RJWM01039397.1 coordinate 10,503, forward strand.
TTAGGTTGTTTCCAAGATCTGGCTATTACAGATTGTGCTGCTGTAAACATGGGTGCACATATATCACTGTGGTATGATGTTTTTAATTCTTTTGGGAAGATACCCAGAAAGAAATAGCTGAATTGAATGGGAGCTCTAGTCCTAGATTTATAAGGACTCTCCATAGTGATTTTCACAGTGGCTGCACCAGTCTGCATTCCCACCAATAGTGGAGGAGGGTTCCATTTTCCCCACAGCCCCTCCAGCATTTGTTATTGCTTAATTTCTTGGTAGTAGCCATTCTTTCTGGGGTGAGGTGGAATCTCAGTGTTGTTTTAATTTGTATCGCTCGAATGAACAGTGAGTTTGAACATTTTTTTCACATATTTATTTGCTATTTGTATTTCTTTATCTGAGAATATGTATTCATCTCAAATACCCATTTTTGGATTGGGTCTTTAAATCTGGGAGGACTGATTTTTTTTTTTTAGTTCTTTATATATTCTCAATAGAAATCCTTTGTCTGAGAAACAGCTGGCAAACATTTTCTCCCACATTGTGTGTTGTCTCTTGACTCTGTTGGTGGTTTCTCTTGCTGTGCAAAAGCTTTTCAATAGAGTGAGATTCCAGTTGTTGATTCTTTGTGATAGTTCCTGTGCAATCTGGGTTTTGTTCACAAAGTCTTCACCTACACCAATGTCTTCAGGAGTTTTACCTACTGTATCTTCCAGCAGATTTAATGTTTCTGTTTTAGTATTAAGATCTTTGATCCATTCTGATTTTAGTTTGGTACATGGTGAAAGATAATGGGTCCAGTTTTAATCTTCGGTATGTGTTGAGTCAGAGGACTTCTTTTTAACATTGTTCGATTTTATATTTTTCCAGTTGAGGCATGAATTTGGGTTGTTTTTTTGTTTGGCTTTGTCTTTCTTTTTTTTTTTCCCTTTTTCTTTTTTTTTTCACCTTGTCTGTACCCAGCAGGTTAAATGGGTTGAATCCAAGAACTGTGCAGTTTGCAATATACTTGTAATGTCGTGTGTTACAACCAGAAAGTTAATGTATATAATAAAACAAAAATTGTTAATGTGGCTCTAGAACTTGTGATTTTATAGTTTTGAGGGTATATAGTCCCTCTACCTGGAAGTGTATTTATTGGAGTAAGGAAGAACATATCGTCATTGGAGCTGGGTAGGAGTGGTCTTCTACATGATGCTTTTTAGCACCTCAGAAAAAGACGTGGAAATAAAACTTATATATGGCGCATTGCATAAAGCTTAAGTTTAGCTTCATGTACCAACATTTATATTAAGTTAGATATAGAACATTTTCATCATTCTCCCAGGCTTTCTTGTATCCCACCCCCAATCAATAAATACCTTATCCCTTATTTTGCTTAAAAATTGTACTCCTTACTAACTTGACTTGTATTAGTATGCCTTTTCTATTGGAGTGTTATCTTGGTTTTTCTTACCACTCTGTTCACCATAGTGGCCTGACATAAACTAAATGTTAACTATTTATTGAAAAAATTAATTGAAAAATACTTCATTATTATGTACTGTGGTCATGGTACACAGATGCTGTCTTAGTACTTAGGTGCTGAGGATAAATGATTAATTTTTGTGTTCTGTGGTGAGACTTTTGACACTGAGCATACTTATATCCATTTTAAAATATGGGAACCTAACCATGCTGGCACTGGGTTTGGATTGTGGTAACTTTTGTTTATGTGAATGCTAGGAAATTGAAGAAAGTTGGGTCCAGTGAGAGATAATGGCAATCTTTCTATTGGATTGCCTTCTTCAGAGTATCAGATTTCTTATAGTTGTCTTAGATTCTTAACTTACACTTTCGATGATCTTTTTGAATACTTCACTTACGAAAGACTAGGTACTTGTTCTTGTGGAGACAAAATTAGGACACAAGACATTGACCATATTTTATTTGTAAGATGTTGGCTTTCGCTTATATGGCTTTTGTACCACCTTAGTTGAAAATAATGAGAATTCTGTTTGCATGAGTCTAGCGGGTTTAAGATAAATAAAGGATATTTGACTTGTAAGTCTTTTGGGGAAAGTGGATAGTGGTAGGGATCTGCCAGGAACCAGAAGGACAGCACTCTATCACTGACTTAAACCTCTAGCCCAGATGTTTGGTTCAAACTTACATTTGTGCAGAGGAGAAAAAAATTTTGACTTGAAAGTGACCCTGCTATTGTGATTCATGCTTCTGTGTGTCAAGTAGAACCTTCTCATTTTGTATTTGAGAAAATTAGATGTAAAGAAGTTGTTAGGCTCTAGTGTAGTATACATAACATCAGTCAGATCAGTTTGTTTAAGTCTCATTATAATAAATAATTTAATTAAATACTATGTATTTAAAGTCCTTAGAATACACAAAGTATTCTAGGAGAGAGTGTAGACTGATGAGAAAGGGGATCTAGGACCAAGTCCAGAAAAACATTTAGAGGCAGTGCAGGAGTCAGCATAGGAGGACCTCAAGTGAACAGGATATCTTTAGGAGTGGGATTGGGGTGTTTTTTGACTGGCAGAATATAATGGTTTTGAAATAGCAATAGGGACCAAGGAGGACATTGGGATCATACAGTGTATAACAGTTTACAGGCTGCGTTTTCATGTAATTTTATATTGTATTTTCTAATAACATTAAATAATCTTTGAAAATGTAATTTTAATGACTGTCTAATATTTTGTTCAGTGTAAGCATAAGTTATCTAATGATTCTTATTAAGCATCTAAGTTACAGTTTATGAATATTGTACATAGAACTTATTGATTATTTATTTATTTATTTATTTTTATTTAAGAAACATAAGACACATATAAGAAAGACAAATAGAAGAGACAAACGACTAGGGTAAATGCACAACAGTAACATTACAGGTTTACAAAACAGGATGATAGAAACTTGACAATGGTTGCAATATTGTGTATTGTTATCTTCAAAATGGTTATTTACATTAACAGATATAGACATGTAAAATTGATCTAATCATACGAGTATTAACTGTTCTTTCTCAGTAACTAATACATTCAGCAGTATGTTCGTTTTAGTCATCTAACACATACATATATATTGATTTATATCTTTTCCTTTTTTCTTCTCTCTTTCCCCCTTTTCCCTCCCCAATTACTTTTGCTCTTCGAGCTGTTTTTTACCCTTACATAGTATTTATTATACATTTTGGATCATATATACTTTTTCAGTTTCTTACACTAGGGAGACAATACGGTATTTACACATGTGGGTTTGATTTATCTCACTGAGGAGTATGGTCTCAAGTCATGTCCATTTACTTATAGAAGTCTCAGTGCAATCTTTCTTAATAGCTGAGTAGTACTCCATTGTATAAAAATACCACATCTTTTCTATCCCTTCTTTGATTGATGGGCACTTGGGTTGTTTCCAAGATGTGGCTATTACAAATTGGGTCGCTATAAACATGGGTGCGCAAATATCACTGTGGTATGATGTTTTCAATTCTTCTGGGAAAATGCCCAGAAGCAGGATACCTGGATCAAATGGGATCTCTAATCCTAGCTTCTTGAGGAATCTCCACACTCATTTCCACAGTGGTTGCACCAGTTTACACTCTCATCAACAGTGGAGAAGAGTTCCTTTTTCCCCACAACCCCTCCAGCATTTGTTACTGGTTGATTTTTTAATCTTGGCCATTCTTTCTGGAGATGGAATCTTGGTGGTGGTTTAATTTGCATTTCCCGAATGACCATTGATGTTGAACATTTTTTCATATATTTATTTGCCATTTGTATTTCTTTCTCTGAGAAGTGTGTATACATTTCAGATGCCCATTTTTAGATTGGGTCTTTGAATTTTAGGGGCCTGATTTCTTTTAATTCTTTATATGTTTTAGATAGAAGTCCTTTGTCTGATGGACAGTTGGCTGAGATATTTTCTCAGTTTGTGGGTTTTCTTTTCACTCTGTTGGAGGTTTCCTTTGACATGCAAACACTTTTTAGTAAGATGAGATCCCAGTTGTTGATTCTGGGAAGTGTTTCCTGTGCAATTTGATTTTTGTTCATGAACTCTCTGCCTACTCCTGTGTCATCAAGATCTTTACCTACTCTGTCTTCTAGTAAGTTTAGTGTCTCTGTTTTAATATTCAGATTTTTGATCCATTTTGACTTTATTTTAGTGCATGGTGATAGGCATGGATCTAGTTTTAGTTTATAGCACATAGAAAGCCAGTTTTTCCAGCACCATTTACTAAAGAGGCTATCTTTCTTCCAATGTACATGTTTGGCCCCTTTGTCAAAGATGAGGTGGCTAAGTGTGTTTGTAGTTGTGGCTGTATCTTCTAATCTATCCATTGATCTTCAGGTCTGTTTTGATTGCAGTACCATGCTGATTTTATCACAGTAGCTTTGTAGTATAGTTTAAAGTCGGGGATTGTGATGCCTCCTGCCTTCCCTTTGTTGCCCAGAATTGCCTTTGCTATTCTAGATCTTTTCTGGTTCCAGATGAATTTCTGGAATGCTTTCTCTAGCTCTGTGAGGTAGGCAAGTGATATTTTGATTGGGATTGCATTAAATCTGTATAATAATTTTGGGAGAATGGCCATTTTCACAATGTTTGTTCTTCCTATCCATGAACAGGGAATATCTTTCCATTTTCTGAAATCTTCTTCGATTTCCTTTCTCAGAGTAATGTAATTTTCACTATATAGATCTTTTACTTCCTTTGTTAGATTGATTCCTAAATATTTAATTTTTTTGGATGCTATAGTGAAGGGTGTGGTAACCCTTACTTCTCTCTCAATGAGTTTGTTGTTTGTGTACAGGAATGCTATTGATTTTTGAGTGTTCACCTTGTATCCAGCAACCTTACTGAATTTGGTTATTACTTCTAAAAGTCTTCTAATGGATTTTTGGGGGTCTTCTATGTAGAGTATCATATCGTCTGCCAATAATGATAATTTCACTTCTTCCTTTCCTATCCTTATTTCCTTTATTTCTTTCTCTTGTCTAATTGCTCTGGCTAATATTTCCAGAACTATATTGAATAGGAGTGGTAATAATGGACATCCTTGTCTTGTTCCTGATTTTAGGTTGAAAGTTTTTGGTTTTTATCCATTTAGTAAGATGTTGGCTATTGGTTTATGATCTATGGCTTTTATCAGGTTGAGGTATAGGCCATCTATTCCAATTTTCTGTAGGGTTTTGATCATGAATGGGTGTTGGATTTTGTCAAAAGCTTTTTCTGCATCTATTGAGATAATCATGTGTTTCTTGTCCTTGGCCCTGTTGATACGGTGTATTACATTTATTGATTTGCGTATGTTGAACCATCCCTGCATTCCTGGGATGAATCCCACTTGATTATGGTGTATAATCTTCCTGAAAACTTGCTGTATTCTGTTTGCTATTATTTTATTGAGGATTTTTGCATCTATATTCATTAGGGAGATTGGCCTGTAATTTTCATTTTTGGTTCGGTCTTTTTCTGGTTTTGGTATTAGGGCAATACTTGTTTCCAGGAATGAGTTAGGGAGACTTACTTCCCTTTGAATTTCATTGAGGAGTTTGAGGAGTGTTGGCATTAAGCCTTCCCTAAATTTCTTGTAGAATTCAGCAGTGAATCCATCAGGGCCCAGGCTTTTCTTTGTTGGTAGGGTCCTAATTAC
>RJWM01039398.1:0-16145 GCA_004363535.1 Dasyprocta punctata
GAAAAAAGTAATCAAAAGACAAGTTGCATAGTTCTAAAATACAATGGCACTGGATAAATATTCCCATTCCAAAAGACAGGAATAGGGCACAGAACCTGGAGACAGGACTACAGCACGACCAGAACTCAGCAGGAAAATCATTACATCCTGAGTTCTGTGTCTAGCCTGGGGCCCGTGGTTATTTGGGGAGCTGAAAGGTCTTGGGAATCCCAACCTCGAGTGCCCTGCTGGGTGCAGCCCACATGGTTTCTCTTGGGCCAGCTCTTTGCTTACTGCCTGCAGCTTTCCTCAGCAGACGTCCACACTCCCGGCATCTCTAGCACCTGGGGGTCTCCACAGCAGCTTCAGTTTCACTCATCACTCTGGTTAGGGGCTGCTTGCTGGGGCTGTGACCCTGTCATGCACTGCCTCACACCCAGGCTTCCTTTGAAATCTCCATGGCAACCTCCATCGCACCACAGCTCTTGCTTTCAGCATGCCTGCAAATCCAGCACCACATGGATGACGCCAAGCTGCACCACCAGTGAGACCACTACCTGGGCCTCTTAGGATCAGAGCTGCAGCAGCCTCTGAGTGCGGGGATGGCTGAACACAGGGAAGGAAGTCCCAGGGGCAGAGAGTCCTGGGGCTCTCTTATTAAGACAGTCTTTGGAACAAGTTTAATCTTTTGTGGTTTTGGGCCTGGAGCCTGCAATGGGTGGGAATCTTACCGATTCCTGAGAAGCCCTCGAGGCATCTTTCCAGTTGTCCCAGTGCAAAGTACCTGCCTTTTTAAATGACTTCAATCTTTTCAGCAAGGGTGCCCTCTTGAAATTTAACATGCATTCTTGTTTGACCAAACTGCAAGTTTTCCAAATTTTTGACTCTATATTTTGCTCCTGATTCACACTGTAATTCTGGCTAAGGGAGCAGGTAATTCTTAGCTGTAATGCTTTGAAATCTTCCACCAAATTAACGTATCATCTTTAAGTTCAGCCTCCCACAACATGTCAGAGCATGGACAAATGGAGACAAATTCTTTACCAAAATGTAGTAGGAATGGCTTCTAGCCCAGCTCTCCAGGCGTTCCTATCAGTATTGCTATTTTCTGACTCCCTCTAGCGTCGCCCAGTCTGCTGTGCCCACAATGTCCTCTGCTTTCTCTAGCTGCTTCTCCAAACTCTTCAAATATCCTACTGCCAAAGCTTCCAAACCACATAGTCAGGTAGGTTCACAAGACCCTTCTTCTTAGGACCAGTTTTATGTTATCTTTCTGTTGTAATAAAATACTTGAGAAAACATGACTTTAAAAGGGCAAAGACTCATTCTGCCTCAGGACTCAGAGGTTTCGGCCCCCAGGCATTTGGTCCTTTTGCTTTGAACCCACAGCAGTATGGTGCGTCACAGCAGCAGAAGCACATGCTGGAGAAAAATGTGTTTGTCTTATGGTGGCTGGGAAGCAGAGGCGAGCTCCAGGGTCCCACTGTCCCGCTGAAGGCCGCGCTCCCAGTGACTGCTCTGCCGTCTGCTGGGCTCTCCCTCCGACGCGTCACCCACCTCCCAGTAGCACTGCAGGCTGCTGACCAAGCCTTTAGCACATGGCTTTTTGGAGATTTTTAAATGCAAACCTAATACTCCTGCTAACAAGCAGTCGGGGCAAAAAGAACAAAGCTAGAGTTATCACAACACCTGACTTCAAAACATACTACAGAGCCATAGGAATGAAAACTGCAAGATATTAAGACACATAGATCTCTGGGACAGAATAGGTACCCCAGACATGAACCTGTAAACCTACAGGTAACTGTTTTTTAACAAAGGTACCAATCACATATATGGGAGAAGGAATAGACTCTTCAGTAAGTGGTGCTAGAAAACTGGATATCCGTCTGCCGGAGATTGAAACTTGTCCCCATCTCTCACTCTGGACAAAAATCAACTCAAAATGGATCAAAGATTTAAACATAAGACCTAAAACTCTGAAACTACTAAAAGAATATTCAGGAGCCCCTTAAGACATTGGTACAGGCAATACTTTCCTGGATAGAACCCCAAAAAGTACATGAAACAAAAGCAAAAATTGAAGAATGGAATTCCATCAAACTAAAAAGTTTCTTCACAGAAAAAAATAAATCAGCAGGTGAGAAGACACCTACAGAACAGGAGAAAATATTTGTTAACTACTCACCTGACAGAGGGTTAAGTTCCCGAGCCCATAAGGATCTCAGACAACATGTACTGCAATTTAAAAGTGAGCAAGCAGTCTGAATAGACACCTCCCAAAAGATACACGGATGCCTAACAAATATGTGCAAAACTTTTGGTATCATTGCCTGTCAGGGAAATGCAAATCAAAACTACACTGAGATATCATCTCATCCCAGTCAGAAAGCTATTTATAAATAAAATGTTGGTAACCATGTGGAGGAAAAAGAACTTTTATAGAATATGGGTCGGAATGTAATTTAGTACAGCCATTATGGAGAACAGTTTGGAGATTCCTCAAAAACCTGAAAACAGATCTACCGCGTGAGCCAACAGTCCCAGCCCTGGGTACACAGCCAAAGGAAATGACATCGGCACACCGAAGAGACCCTGCACACCCGTGTTTATTGCAGCACTATTCACAGCAGCTAAGACACAAAATCAGCCCGGGGAAGCTGTTAACAGGAAGAGGGGGAAATGAGCTCTGTGTAGCAGAGGGGTGTGCAGCCATCAAGAATAAAGGCCTGCCGTTTGCGGCAGAGTGGATGGAACCGGAGGACATCATGGCCACTGAACTAGGCCAGACAGAGCAAGAGAAGGACCAAATGTTCTCTCTCATATGTGGAAGCTAAAAGTAGAAAGTGATTGCTAGAGGTCGGGAGCGGGGTGTGGGGAGCGGGTAGAGGAAGGGAGACTGCGTCGGATGAGTGCACGCTCTCTGCGTATATGAAAGTATCACAATGGACCCCTCTCCTGTGTACAATTCATTCCTGTCAGCGAATAGGTTCTGAAAGTTAAACAGAATTGTCATATGATCCAGCAGTCCCACTTCCGGGTATGACAGGCATGGGTCCCTTAGTGTCACATGTTATTAGGTGACTTCACTGTGTATTCGATTTTTTTTTGTAGACTTCTTTTGTTTGTTTGTTTTGGTACTGGGAATTGAACTCAGAACCTTGTGCTTGCCAGACAGGCACTTATGTCACTGAGCTATATCCCAGGACCTTTCGCAGTGTAAACAAAACTAGGACAGCTGCGATGTCACTGGGCCACACGATCCTTGGGGTCACCACTGCATCTGCAGCCCACTGCTGACTGAAACACTGTTATGCTGCCCACAGCTATAAACCCAGGAGAACTGAAGCCGATACATGCACGCCTGTGTTCACAGCTGTGTGGGTCACCATGGCCCAAAGGTGCAAAGCGCCCCAGCAGCCCGCAGCTGAGGAACGGAGAAGGAGAAGGGTGCGGAATATCACACGGCCTTTAGAGAATCCTGCCGCCTGCTGCGAGACCTTGTGCCTTGCAAGTCGGGCCCGAAAGGACAAAGACTGTGATTGCACAGATGTGTGTGTGGGGGGGTACCTCTGGCCAGTGGTCACCGGGGGCTGGGGATTATGTGAGCAGTATTGAACAGGGAGAAGTTTGGTTAGGATGAGGAGAAAGTTCTAGCAACAGAAGGTGGTGACGTTTGCACAAGCATGAACATTCTTGACACACCAAACTATGCACCTAAAAACGATGCCAGTGGTAAATTTTGTTCTATGTCTATTTCTATGATAAACCAAAACCAAATGCCTTCCCCTCCCTCCATGGCCAGGTAAAGGAGCCAGGAGACCTGCACAGGCTGAAGCCTCCTCACCGCCCCGGAGTGGGTCCGGAGCCTTCCAGCTCTCCACAGCCCACGGTGCCCTCAGCCTCCTGCCCCCAGAGGGGCCTCCTCTTCAAGAACCCAGTGGGCAGCAGAGGCGCACGTCAGCCCTCTGGTTCCACTGTGCTGTGTCCTTCCCGACCTCTGGGCGTTCCCGTCTGCTTCCCTCCTCTGCAGGGAGTGCTGAGGGGCTTCTGCCAGCAAGGGGACCCACGGCAGCCCTCGGCCCTGGCCCCCCGTCCTGCCCCACCCTTCCAGCTCCTTCTGCTGTGACAGCACTGAGCTGGAACCCGCTAAAGAAGACATCCAGCCTCCCAGAACCATTTTAATGTGATTGTCCTACTTTACGTGACTGTGCTAGTGGAATTGGGGGAGGTTCTGAACCCCACCAGCTTTTGCTGTCAGAGAAGGGGAGCCACCCTGGAGCTGCATGAGCGTAAATCACCCTAGGGTGCCAGGTGATCCTGAGGAGGCCTCGGAAAGAGAACAGCACGGCGATTCCCTGCCCCTTCTCTTCCAAAGGACAGGAGCTGTGCCGCAGGCCCTGCTGCCTCTGTGACACAGAGAGGACGCCAGCCACCGCCAGCTGTGGACTCCTCCTTGCCTCAGTTTCCTGAGGTCTCTGAGGCAGGGCCCCCCCACATCAGAAGACACTGTGAAAACTAAGAGCTACACGAGAGAGGAACAGTCCCTGAGGGTGTCACAGGTAAGGAACTGCGCCCCCAGGAAGTCTCCAGGGGTCAAAGCAAACTCCCAGCAAAGGGAACGGGAACTCCTGTAAGGAGCCACAGCAGGCCGGAGCGGGAAGCTGCTGATCCTGGCTCCTGTGGCCATTTCTGTGCCTGCGATGACCCCAGACCCTCAGGGTCTGCAGCAGCAGGCTGGGCCCAGGGAACACCAAGTGTCGCCACTAGGCCCAACACAACACTGACCCTCATCAAGACCTTCTTCTCCTGGTTCATTACAGCAGCATCAAGCTGCCCTGGGCCCCTACGCTAATGGAAGCAATAGAAATGACAAAGTGGCCAACAGGGTAGAAGGGGCTGGGTGCATGGGCAGCCCCGCTATGTAACAATGAACTCTCCACGTGAATTCCTGCAGGAGGGACCCAGTGACCTCCCACCAGCTACGCCACCTCCCCGCTACCACCTCAGGGACCAGCCTTTCCGCACATGAACCTCCAGGGGCCACACGCAAACCACATGCAAGCCACGGCAGGCCTCTTTAGGCCACCGCCAGGAAATAGGAGCTGGTGGCATTAGAGATCAGCCAAGAACCACCCCTCTGGGTGACTTCAGCAGGACCCAGGACCACAGATGTAGCAACTCAGGCACGGCAAAGATCCGCAGCCTCCATGAACCCTGGCCTGAGCTAGAACACTGGCCCTCAGTGTGCTGGCCTCCTGGAGACCTGCCAGCTAAGGGCGCGGTCCCTCGGGTCCACAGAAGGTTGCTGCACCCTCCCCTGGGCCAGACTTCCAAAGGGCTAGAAACCTGTCTGATTTGGGGTGTGTGTGACCAGCCCAAGGCAGAAAGCCCAGCTTTCTGCTCACCTGGCAACTTAACAAGGCATCTGTGCCATCTTCCCAAGTCTACCTCTCTCCCTCGTGCTAACTGAATGTCTCCATTTCATAAAACACCAATTAATCGGTCATTACCCTCATTTTAAAGTATGTATATCAGTTAAACAGAGCTCACCTCTCTTTCTGATCCCATTAACTGATAAAAGCATTAGTAAATTGTCACACATTTAAATGACCGTGTAATAGGCACTGGTTTTAATTGTCGGTACTTAAGTGGCTGTTATAACCAAGTGTCTTGCTTCATCAGTCAGGTAAGCCCCTCATTCTCAGAGGAAAAAGCCCCTCGCTTGAGACTTGGCTGCCACAGAGCTTGGATAAATTTGTAACCCACCAATCACGTGGCGAGGAGAAACTGTGACACTGGCCTCAAGAGTCTCTTCTGTACTGCGGTAAAATAGTCATTACATAAATGTTGCCATTTTTGCCATGTGAAGGGCACAAATTGGTGGCACTGGTGCACTGTCACTGTTGCATGACAATCTCCACCCGCCATCTCCAGAATCTTTCCATCTTCCCCCACTGACACTCCACACCCTGAGACAGCAGCACCCCTTCCCTCCAGCCCAGCCCTCGGAACCCCATTCTGCTTTGTCTCTGTGAACTTGACCACTCTGGACCACTCTGGGGTCTTGACCTCTCTCGTGGAATCTTACCACGAGAGGAACCACTCAGACTGCTTCAGAGCCCAGGGGCGTCTGAGGACACCTGAGGATGTGGCCCTGCTTGTCCAGCGCAGGCGCACAGTGGGACGCAGTTATGGAACTATGACTCAGCACAGGTCAACGCGCACGCGCTGGTTACGGCACTGTGTGAGAATGTAAACGTGGGATAACAGCCTTACAGGAATTATACAACAAAGATGCAGGCTACTCATGCACGTTTGCGCTCTGGCTCTCTGCTCTGCTCCATGCTGCCTGCCGTTGTTGCTGAGGTCTTGCACACGTGTGTTCTTTAACCTTGGAACCTCACCCACAAAAATCTTCTTTCGGCCCTGCCCAAGCAAGCCGACACATCGCATTTCTCCATCCATGGCTGACCTCAGGCCTCACCCACTGCCTCAATGTCCACCCTTTTTAGGCTGAAAAATATTTGCACATACACACAATGAGGCAGCAGGACAACAACAAACGGGGACTGCATGATGCAGAGGTCTGGTCCCCAGGGCATAGGCACACCCTCCCTTCCCCTGGGTCACGGGATCCAGAGAGGCCAGGAGGGCCTGCTGCAGAGCCAGCTCCCGGGCCAGGCAGCCCTGTGGAGCACTCTTCTCCCCAGAAACCGTGGGGCCTCAGGTGGCCACTCATCGCTATGGCACTCTAGAAGGTAGTCTGAGGAGCATTTAAACCACTGGGATGCACAGCCCCACTCCAGATCTGTCACAAGAACCTCTGGGGAGGGGCCTGACTTGGTCATTGTTAAAGTCACCACTGGAGTCTGACATGCAGGCCTGACCACTGCTGGCCTCTGCCTGTCCTGCCTGTGTGGTGCCTTTGCCCTGCTGGGTAAGGTGCACCTGTGTTGATGGCACCTGAGTCACCCCCAGAAGGCTCACCGCAGGATTCTAATGGAGTGATCTACAGCCAGGCAGGTGACAGCTATAACCTGCCACAGTGGCCGGCTGTGCCCGTGCTTACTCAGTCAAGCACTTCACAGGTCTGTCACTTTAGGGGACGTTATTGGTAGGACACACTTGAGTGAGTTTGATCGCTACCCTGCAGTATCCTCAAAATGTTAACTATGATTCAGCCTTGAAATGAAAAGCGAAAGTGTGTCGTGATCCTCGACTTGGAGCACATGGGAGTAGGTATGAGTCTGGCTATAGCAAAGCAACTGTTTCTCACTGAATGTTGTGGTTTTCTGCAAAGCACCAGCCAAGTGCTGTAAAGGACTAACAGAAGACACCACAAAGCAATAGTAAAACTGCCTGCTCTGGACCCCGAAGTACAGCCAAAAGACCAAAAAATCTCCAAATACTGGACACACCTGTTAAGAGGAAAATTCCTTAGGCCAACCAACTTTAGTAGAGTTTATTTCAGCAAAGCAAAATAAAAATGGTTCATGAATCAGGCATCTCCCAGAACCACAGCAGGTTCTGAGAACTCCAAACAATGCGATCAGACAGAATTTATCAGAAAACCAGAGTGAGGTATAGAAAACAACTTAATTGGCCACAGCCAAGTGAATCCACCAGCCAACTGGTTACAGCTTCAATGAGTTACTCATAGTCAGTCCACTGACTCCAGTTACTCTGCAACCAGCTGGACCTTGGTTGCTGTGATTAATTCCTAAGGGTTTAGTTCCGCTGGGTCCAGTGCAGATGCCCCATCCCAACCCCACGCCCTCTGCCCTTCAACTCCCCCATCAACCTTCTGGTGCTCCTACTCCCCCGAGTGAGAGTTCACTCACAGCATAGGCTGAGAGCCAGACTCAGCAGCTACCCTGAGGGTTTCTTGTCTCACCAGTGCAGTGTTGGTGAGCCTAGGGCACCGTGCCACAGCTGGCTGTTTGCTACTGAGCACTCTCTGGGGTTCACCATCCCTGGGTTAGAAGGCCCTTGTTATCGGACGCCTGAGTTCTTGTCATTCCAGCCACAGAGACCACAGACCACACAGCAGGTGGCTGCACAGACCCAAGACCTGAGCACATGGTCCGCCAGGGGCCGATTATGACAGTCAGAAGGATGATGCCAAGAGTTCTGAGCAACTCCTCAATGTGGTACTCATACCCCAACCCAACTCCAAACCAGATGACTGAAGAACAAATAGGTAAGGAGTTATTCATTCTAACCAAACTGCTTCTTTTTAGTTTTCTTGTAACCAGGGCTGTATACCAGCTGACGTGTTTCTCCATATGCAGCTGAAGTGTGAGCACCTCCACACTCCGCACTGTTGTCAGTAAGTTAGAACCCAAACTGAAGGTGAGAAGGGGTCCAGAAGTCTCGTTAGAGTCTAATCCTGGCAAGGGAAAGAGGTGGGCCCGAGGAAAAGTGAAGGAGCACAAGGCTCATGCCACAACGTCTGATTCTGACAGCTTGAGTGAAACAGTCCACAGCTTAAGATGTTGTCTGGTGTGGGGGAAATCAGTTGCCTTGAAGCCTCCAGTAGGTAGATGAACCCAAGGTGTGAGGTCCGAAGTTTCACTGCAATGTGGGTAATGAGAAGGACTTGGTATAGTCCCTTCTGACAGGGTTGAAGGCCAGTCTTTCTCTGAACGGTCACATCAATTTCCCCTGACTTGTATTATTTTGTCAATCCCATAGGAGTTACAGACTGCAGAAATTATAAAGCACACAGAAAAGAGGGAAAGGTATCCCATGGATGCTGATTGGATTAATGTCATTTAGATGACTACATAAGTCAAAGCAATCTACAAATTCTCTCACAGAAAATAAAGAATCCTAAAATTTATGTGGAACCACAGAAGACCAAAAATAGCCAAATAATCCTAAGGGGAAAAAAAAAAGCTGGAGAACACACAATACCTGACTGCAAAACATACTGAAAGCTATGGTAACTAAAAAGCATGGTGCTGGCATAAAACCAAACACATAGACCGCTGGAACAGGATGGAGAACCCAGAAACTGATCCAGATACTTATGGCCAACTGATGTGACCAAGGCAGCAAAAGCATGCATTGGAGAAAGGACAGCCTCTTAAGTAAAGGATGTCCACGTGGGAAAGAATGAACCAGATTCCTACTCTAGCCATTCACACACGCGCACACACACAACTCAAAAATGGACCAAAGACCTACATGCAAGACCTGAAACTATGAAATTACTATAGAAACACACGGAAGAATCACTTTGAGCCACTGGTGTAAATAATATTTTGACAGAACCCCAAAAGCATAGGCAGTGAGAGTAAAACTAGACAAACTGAATTCTATCAAAGAAGATTCTACACAGCAAAGGAAATAATCAGAGTGAAAGACAACCTGCAAAATGAGGAAAGATATCTGCCAGTGATTGCTTTGACAAAGATTAGTATCCAGAATAGATAAGAAACTCAAAACAGTCCAGTTAAAAATGGGATCTGAGTAGATGTTTCTCAGACGTACAAATGGCCAAGGATTACATGAAAAAACGCTCCATATCACTGATGAGGGAGACACAAATCAAACCCACGGTGAGATGTAATCTTCATGCCAGAGGGAATGGCTTTCATCAAAAACCACAGGAAACGCTGGTGAGAATGTGAAGAAAGGGGAGCATGGAGACACCGCTGGTGGAAATGCGGACTAGTGCAGCTCCTCTAGAGAGCCGCAGGAGATTCCGTTCTGTAGAAATAGAAATACCGCATGGTCCAGCAATCTCGCTCCTGGATATACATCCCAAAGGAATCATATCAAGACATCTGCACTCCTCGTGTTTATTGCATTACTCTGCACAATAGCCAAGATATGAAGTCAATCAATAGGTAAACTGGTAAAGAAATGTGCTACACCTGCATAGTGAAATGGTATACAGCCATCAAAAGAATCAGATCCTGTCATTTTCAGCAACATGGGTGGAACTGGAGGACATCACGTTAAATGAAATATGTCAGATATGAATACATGTACTCAAATAAATGAAACTAAAAGGTGAACCTCATAAATGAGCACAGTGGAATAGAGGTCACTAGAAATGCTGTCTGGAAGGGGACAGAAAGAGTTACAAAAGGCTCACCAAATCAGACAGGAGGACTCAGTTATGGATTTCTGTAGCACAATATAATAGTTACTGTCTAAAACAACATGATAATTTCAAGATAACTAGAAAAGAGCGTGACAGCGCCCAACACATGGAACTGACTAATGCCCGAGATGGAAGTGTTTGTTACCTTGGTTTGACATCATACGCAAATACCCAACGACTGTACTGCACATACTGCCTAAATATGTACAAATAAGTTTTGAGAAGCACACAAAAACCCCAGGACTTAGTCACGGAGGCTTTAAGGATTCGGGAAGAGAGCGGCCCCAGCCCTCCGTGAGCCCATGCTTACCACTTACTTACTTTCAAACACCACGTCTGTTTCTCCCGCCAGGTGGCGGCCTGTCCATTACACAGGCCAGAGCAGGTGAGCTGACTTGGGTCAGCCCTGAGGACCTACTGCAACCACACACCTCAGCAACCAGCACTGGCTGACTCAGGCTGAAAATCCACCAGAGCAGTCTGACTGGTGCTGGGTCAGCAATCTTATGGACCATCAGTCTCTTGGTTAGAGTTCTAGAAATTCTGACCCAGTGCAACAATGTGACCTACAAGTTATCCAAAACCTGTACATAGCAGAGTTCTTTTTGTGAGTTTCCTTGAAGATGAAAAGTTTCAGGCCGGAATGAATCTACAGCATACGTGAAACAAAACTCAGAACGGCCTAGACCATTGCTCAGCTGAGATTTCCTTATGATATGATGCAGTTGACCAGGAAACTTGGCACTAAGCCTGTAACTAGGGCTATAACCAAAGACCTTAAACCAGGACTGTCAGACATCTATGAATCCCACACGATTTTTGAATCTATTTATACATTTATACAAACACAACTCAATGAAAAGCCACCACCATTTTTTGATGTTTCCCAAACAACAAAAGATATCACCCTGATTGACGTGTTTTGAAATTTTGTTATAGTTTTTTTTCATTTTCTTTCTTTTTATCCTTGAATAAAATGGATTTGGAAAAAAGCGATATCAAATAGGCTAATAGCCTCCATGGTCAGACACCCCAGGGACCCTTCTGGAACATTCCCAAAGTTAGTTCAAGGTCAAAGGAGTTCATGTAGAATTTGATTTTAGAAAAATTTTCAAAAACACTTCATATCTCTTGCTTGAAGTACAATAACATAAAAATGTATTCCAATCCATTTTGTCTGAGGCAGCCACTGCAAAGCCCCCCAAAATTATATGCCCTCTCCTAGTACAAAGTGACCTTGGGACCATGCCAAGAATATGTGCTTTTTCAGGGCAAACAAGGGCTGATCAAAAAATAAGGTGCATGCCTAAATTTTTAAAACTGTGTTACAGTGAAAGGAGCATTGCCATTAACTCCCCTCAAAATACTTCCCTTGGCTTGGAACATGCTTATCTCATCGTTCTTGTCACTTTCTGCCGCAGTTCCAGAAGCCCTCCTTCCTGAGTGTCTTTCTAAGGTATGATTAAAAATCCAACAGCAACTGCTACTGCCAAGTTCCATCCAACGGAAAGGCAGCTCGTAGAAACACGACAGGGTGCCCACCCACCTCAACCCCTGGACTGGAACGCCCGACTTCTGGGTCTTCCCAAGTTAGAATGGCCATGACAGGCCAGCTGGCACAGCATGGGACCCAGTCTTTTCTTTCCAAACCTGGGACAGTTTCTCTCTGAACCAGACAGACACGGAGACTCCCCAGAGGTCTCCATTCTGTCTCTGCCACAACTCCCAGTGCAGTCCAGACCCAAAAGGTTTCCTCAAACCAGCTCAGCTTCTAACACAACTCTATGGAACTTCAGGATCTGAGCAAGAACCTACCCAGGAACCCGAGGCGGTGAGAAAGCAGACAGCCCGGGCCTAGCGAGTCAGACAGTTTCCAGAACCAGAGCAGATGCAGAGAGCTCCAGTCCTCGGCGTGAGCAGACGGCCTTGCAGGAAAACAAAGGCAAGGTCTCGCAATGACTTAATCGAGCGCAGCCTACTCAATCAACCGTCAGCTGGCCGCGGCTTAGCGGGCTCGCTGTTCACAGTTCAACCAGGTAACCTGCTACAGGGCCCTCTGCAACCAGCTAAACCTCATTTACTGTGATAAGCACTATCAGTTTGGTCTCCTGGGGTCCGGTCCCAGCCCATGGCCCCCACCATTTGCACTGCACACACTTTCATAAGAAGCATCACGTCGCCACAGCCCCTTAGAGCCCAGCGTCATGGGAGACACGGCCCCAGGCTTTGAGCCCCAAAGGGATCCCACATCGCTGGGTGTAGAACCTGACTGCGGAGAAGTTTGAGAAATGTCCTAACTGATGGAGCTGGTCTACTTGTTCAGTGTTAGATGGGCATTAGAGCGCTGTGGTAAGTCTGGGTCTGGGACACCCCAAAAGCACTCTTCTGATAACTTGAAAGGAAAGCATGAAGTGACAGAAAACCCCATGCTGGTTTTCTTAGAAGTGTTTCTCTCACTCAGTGAGCCACTAAATGGTGTGTCTTAGAAACAGTGGTCTCAATTCTGTGTGATGTGATTTTGCCCTTCAGGCATGAGTTCCCAGATCTCAGGCTTAACCCGCCCACTGCGTGACCACCTGAGCTCCCCAGATGCTGGCTCTGTGTCCTGGGTTTCAGGAGACACCCCCTTCCCCACCCTTCCCCAGAAGCCGGCCCCAGCTCGCGGCCCTTTGGCACCTGACCCCCACTTCCTGATGGGTCTCACAGTCCTCTCGTGGGCCAACCCTCTTTCTTTCTTTGGCCATTTCTCTTCTAAAAGTGCTCTTCTCCGGGTAATTCCAGCCCGCTGCCCCCACACACCACCAGGTCGGTACCCTACTTTCAGCCACGCACTTAACCATCTCTAAAACAGGAAGTGGGAAGACGGTCACTCTGGGGGGACTGGGGGCCACGTTTGGACTCACCCCATGCTTTTCTTGGAAGATCTGTGACCTTGGAATGTTACTTCGTCTGTCTGTCCGCCTGAGTCCCTCTGTCTGTAGTGTAAGAAAACAAATGACTGTGGCGAGGAGTCACCGGAGGATGAAAGGAGCTGGCGGGGGCATGGCAGGCCCTCTGCAGGGTCTGGGTGGGATTGACCAGGTCCGGGTCTGACTGGCTTAATCCCAGCCACGTGACCTCAGGCAGGCGTGCTGCTGTGGTCCAATTAGAGTGAAGCTCTGTTCTTAGCTAGTTTGGGGAAGTTCTCCTTTGCCTAGATGGTGTGGTATCTGCGAGGCTCCTCACCATCAGAGCCATTGGCTGCCAAGGAAGCCAGCCTGGAGCGGCTGCTGCACATGGGAGAAGGGGGACAATGTTGAGAAAAACTAAGATAGGGACCCAGCCAAAGACGTCTGATCCCTATGGTGCCTCAGGTACAAACCACAAAATTCCCCGTATCCCAAAAACTGTCAAGTCTCTTCTCTGACATTTGCACTCCTGACCCAGCAGGAAAAGCACTTAACACTTAGCAAATGGTAGTCCTTGTTGGTAAGTAAAGTATATGGTGAAAATGAGTGGGGTCTCCCACCCCCTAATTCCCCACCAGTGTGGGGCAACAAGTGTGGTTCTACAGCGAGGAGTTCTGCGGCACAAGGGAGCCCCTGTGCCTGCTCTGGGGTCTGACCGGGGATCCTCACCTTGTAAACTGCACCTCTACGTAGTCTTCAAAGCAAGGGGTCCACGGGAGCCCTGTTAGGGACAGAAGAGACCGACTCCACGCCTTGTCACCCCGCTCTCCCCTCAGCCCACAGCCCAGCACAGCAAGCCTGCTGCTCTTGCATGGCCACGGTACCAGGGCCCCTCCCAGACCCCCGCACGGACCCCAGGGGTCCTCACTGGGCGCACAGAAGCCTGGGCTCAGTGCTCCAGACCTCGACCGCATCAGGTCACATCAGCTGGTCCAGGAAGCAGAGGCTCAGGACCCGCTTTGGGGGCTTCCTCCTCTGGCCCTTGTTCTGCTTGGTGGGAAGGAAGAAGAGAAGCTCAGAGCTTCCTGCTTTACGCTCCTCCAGCTGCCAAGCTCTCCTCGTGGGGGTGTCCATGCACACTGCAGGCCGCAGCAGGGCAGGTGGCTGCGCGCTCCTCCAGGGCACAGGGGCTGTGTTCCCAGGGGAGCCACAGGCGCCCGGCCTCTCCCTGCCATCTTGCAGGTGACACAAGCTTGGCCTCTTCAGTCACAAACCTCCCTGCTTTGATAGACACACAGCACACTTGGCAGTCACCGTGTGGTTGGCGTGGTCTGTAACCCTGGTCCTCAAGAGCAGGGGCAAGCGGAGGCCGATGCGGGTGTGCTGGGCCTGAGCCACAGCGTAGGCGCAAAGCCCGTTTGTGACTATGGAGAGATGGACGAGGTCGGGAAATTCACATCAGAACAAGCGATGCTCCCACACAAATGGATGTGTCTCTGCAGATGTTTGTCTTTTGATGAGCTTGTTTTCAATATATATCACCTAAAGATGTATATACACCGGAAGTATTGTTTCATTTCCACTCGTTAAATCTTGGTCAATCGGGTGACTATCCTGAATGACACAGCGATTCTCTACCCCTGTCTATCAAGCAGTAGCAGCTTACAGCGATGTAAAATAAATGAAATGCTCATACAATTTTAAAAAAAATAACCAAGTCAAAGAGCTGAGCCCCCAGGGAAGAATAGGTGCAGAAGTGGCCCGGGTGGACACACCAAGTGACCGGAGCCGGCCACTTCCTGTCTGCGCCTCCCTGGTCTGCAGGTGAGCCTTGCGCCATCTGCTCACCGCACAGGGACGTGGGGAGGACTTGGTGTGTTGTTCTCCGGATGGCGCCTGGCGTCGGGGACTCACCTGCCTCACTCATCCCAAATGACACAAAAGGAAGAGGGCGGCAGGAAGATCCATCTTCTCGAGGGGCCTCATCGGCTTTTGTGCAGCAGAGCCCGGGACCCCCTTACAGGTCCCCAGCAAGCGCCTTCTTGGCAGGACAGAGATGCAGACCAGGAGGGTCCGGAGTCCGGGCACTGGCCCTCTCTGCTCCTGTCCTCCCTGCCCCTGCGCTGGCTGCCTCGGCCATCCTGAGTCTTCTCCGTCTCCTCCCCTCATTCCGCTAACTAGTCTGACACATCAGAGATGGCTTTTCTCTCCTTGTTCCCCTTTCTGACACTGACTTCTGTTCTTTGATTACTTTTTCCCACTCATTTTGTCTTTTCTGGTCTTTCTCAGCACCTTTCCTGGGAAGCGCACCCTGAAAGCTGCTGGGTTTTGAAGGCTGGTCTCCCTGGCCCGGGTTTGTATCCGCGAGAGGAGGGTGGGGAGGACAGAAGCGCGGGCTGGGTACAATGTGCATCTCCCAGAAGGCCACACACCACAAGCTTGGCCCCCAGAATGACTGGGTTGGGAGTTCAAGGGGTGGGTGCACCGGAAGGTAATTAGATGGTTGGGGCACCACCCTTGGACAGATCAGTTCGCTTCTGCAAGAGCTAATTGTTTTAAAAGGAGCGAGCCTGGCCCCGACTCCCTCTTGCCTCCTGTATCGCTGTGTGCTTTCTAAATTTTTATTTTCGTTAGTCCACGTCTGTGATACACAACGATCCCGCTCCTCATGGGGAGGAGGTGCACGAGCACAGCACAGCCTCGTTCTGGTTTCACCCCTTCTCCCGCTCCCCTCCCCATCTCCCTGTGTCCTACCATCTATCTTTTATTTTACACTTTAATTTATGTGCACTTTGGGTTTCTCATGGAAAACAAACCATGTGATATTTCAACTTGTGTGTCTGAAGCTGGGCATGTGGGCAAACACCTATAATCCCAGCACTCAGGGGACTGAGGCAGGAGGATCACCATGAGTTTGAGGCCAGCCTAGGCTACATAAGCAAGTTCGAGGCCAGTCTGCATGACATAGCAAGACCCTGTCTCAAAAAATAAATAAACAAATTTGTGTGTCTGGTCTCTCCCTCACTCAACATGCCGGTCTCAAGGTGCATCCATTTTCCTTGATTTGAGTTTATACACAAGGGAGCATTACACTGCTGTAAAGATGAACCTCAGTCACCATGTGCTTCATCTGCATACTCCCACATTGTGATTCAGTCCAT
>RJWM01039399.1:0-16123 GCA_004363535.1 Dasyprocta punctata
ATGTTGTACAACCATCACCACCCTCTATCTCCAGAGTTCTTTTATTTTGCAAAACTGAAACTTTATCCTTTAAATAGTAATTCCCTAGTACCTGACAACTACCACTTTGCATCTCTATGTGTTTGACTACTCTAAATTCCTCATAAATGGACCCATTTGTCTTACTTGTAGCTTATTTTAGTCCACTTAATATCCTCCAAGTTCATCCCTTGTGGCATGTGTCAGAATTTCTTTTTAAAGTAGTATTCCATTGTATGAATATACCACAGTTGCTTATCTGTTCATCTGTTGATGGAGCTTCGGGTTGCTTCCACATTTTAGCTATTGTAAGTAATGTTGCTATGAATATGAGTGGACAAATATCTCTTTTGAGACCTTGTTTCAATTTGTTTGAAGTAGGACTGCTGAGTCATACTGTAATTATATTTTAATTGGTTGAGGAACCACCTTAGTGTGTTCCACATCAACTGCACCATCGCACATTCTCACCAACAATACACAAAGGTCCTAATTTCTCCACACCCTTGCCAAGACTTATCATTTCTGTTGTTTTTATAGTAACCATCTTAATGGGTGTAACATGCACATTTCATTAATCTTTAAAAAACATTTCATGAAAATTTTTTAACATACACAAAGGGGCAGACAACAATGAGCCCCCATATGTCCATCTTACAGATGCAGCAGTTATTAATTTTATGTCATATCTGCCTTATCCCAGTCTCAATGGGTTAATTTTAAAGAGAACCTCAGGTATCATATAATTTTTTGTTAAATACTTTAAAACAAATCACAGAATTTTAAGATCATAAGAGATCTTAGAAGATGCTTAGACTAACTTTTCCACTTAACAGATAAGGAAGCTGAGACCTAGAGAGAAATATGTAACTTCTAATATTAATCATACAGCTAATTAAGGTCAAAGATATTCAAGTCTTTTTACTTCTATTTTATGTATTTTTCTTTTACCTGGCCTCTCAGTTTTTGAAGCCTCTAATTTGACTGCTGCTCAGAGTGAATGATAAATGGTGAATTGTGAGTGAGTGAATTGTAAATGTTTGTGTTATTCTCTTTTAGTTTCCTTTTAATAGTTATTTCTAAATCATAATGCCTATCTGATTGATATGTTTTATTTATATCTGTTTGCTAATTTGTTAAAGCTCTAATTTTATACTGGTAAATTATAGATTTTAGAAAATTCTTAAATCTAAAAATAGTTTTCAGAGGAAATAGTTACAAATCTTGATGGTACTTGCATGTAGGTATAGACTTTAGAGAACTTTAATATTCAACTCAGGGAAACAGATAGCTTTGAATCAAATTCAGATTGTTTTTTTATAAATAAGAAGACATGGTTCTGGTCTCATTTGGCAATACTAAAATCTCACTAATCAGATCAAGCACCATGGTTATTCATGATTTTATTTGAAAATCATGTTTGGGAGCCATAAGTGACCTTGACTTTGGAGCAGCCCCAAAGGCTGGGGCATCAGTTGTGGTGGGGATGTACGTAGCTGTGTCAACACAGCTGCTCAGTATTAAACCACTGACGTGAGCCAGCATTTGGCTATGTTTTGGTTGCTTCTGTGAGCAACCAGAGGACAGTGTACTGGTGTACAGTCCGTGTAGAACTGCTGGCCAGTTTGCAACAGGAGATTTCTGTTTCATATCCCCCCGCTTCATACCACAAAAGATAAATTAAGAACAAGTGCAGCAAACTGAACCGACATGGGGTGGGAGGAGACTTCAGCTTCAAAATTCCATGAAAAAGGCCCTAGGAAACTAGAGAATTTAGAATATTTCCAAAGGTAATACATTTGATGTATTAAGATAAAAATTTTTAATCCTGTATTTGGGCCTATAATGTGTATTGAAGCTTGTTGTTTATACTTTGATAAGGCAGAAATCAGAGATTTTGGTACATGTTTTAGAAATTGAAGTGTTTCAATAGATTTTTTCTTTCATTCTGATAGAGAAATGCTGCAAAATCTTTGGGAGGAAAGTATTAATAGTATCATTTGAAAATAAAGATGAACGGTCACAGTGTCATGCATCTGTGATCCTGAGCTGTGGCTGAGAGCTCTTTTTCTTGATTGCTATGAATGTGGATTTTTAAAAAAATCCATTTGAACTTTCTGGGTATACAGATTAGAAAGTTAAGACAATATATGGGAAGCAGTAAGTATGCGTACAGAAGTCTACTACTTGCTTCAGCTAGGTGTTCACTTCTGTTATGTTGGGCAGGACAGTGAGTTCAGTGAGCTTGGCCTTACTTGTCTGTAAAAGCGACATGGCTACTGGGCAGCGACATCAGGGCTATGAAGGTCCTGTAAATACAGTGACGCTCCCCGTGGCTGAAATGTATTATTATCGTAAGGTGCAAACGAAGGCTGTTCCTTAAGGATTCCATTTACACATTTCTGTAAATAGATGCTTCGCTCACTCACCAGTCAGCATGAACTGATAGGCGTTGTCAGAGATGGAGAAGATGTGGGGCGGGGCCTCCTGGCGCTTTTTGCCCCTGTAGGCTGTCACCACCTCGGGGTTGTACACCGGCAGCCACTTGTAGGGGTTGACGGTGACACAGAAGAGGCCTGAGTAGGTCTGGAATAATCAGACATTCAGTGTATGCATCTTGCTTCTTTTCAGAGCAATAAATGGACAAAACTCAGCCATCTAAGGGCACTCACATAGATCATCCAGGCTGCGTAGCGCTCTTTGAGGTTATATAGTACTCCAGGCTCATGTAGATGGGTCATCATGGCCATGTCCTCAATTTTGTCATATTTGGGAGGGTTCATAGGGAAAACTTGATCTTCCCTGACAGTAAGAGTCTGGTAAGTAAGCAGAAGACCAGTTTGAATTAGTGGTTTGAGGTAGAGTTTATGTTTGCTTCCTTATTTTGGTTATAGCAGTATTTGTGTATATATTCCATTGTATTATTCAGTGTCTTTCAAAAGTATAAAATGTATTTGTTTCAGTTAGAAAAGAAAATGTTTTCAGTGATAAACTAGGATGCTACCTTTTCCCCCTACACATATGACTTCTACATATTAATGGACTGCTTCAGTGTGATGTTCCCATACACGGGCACAACATGCAGTGTCACTCCAGCTATCCTTCCTCTACCCTTCTGCCATGATCCAGCTATCCTATACCTGGGTATATAGCCAAAGGAAATGAAATCAGAATATTAAAGAGACAACTGCAGCACATGTTCACTGAAGCATTAATCAGTTTTTCCAAAAGATTTTTTCCTCAATGTCTTTTCCTCATTGAGATTTATTTATCAGTTTATATCCTTTTCCTTTAGTGAATTAAGTATTATTACTTTTCCTTGCTATTCATTATAAAAAAGACTTTTTGAAAAGAAATAATAGGGATATTAGTACATTATTTAAGCAATGAACTAACTAATCATATATATCTATGTACTGGGGATTGAACCCAGGGCCTTCGCACTGAGCTAAATCCCAGTCCTTATTATTTTTTACTTTAGGACAGGGTCTTACTACATTGCCCAGGCTGGGCTCAAATTTTCAATTCTCCTGCTTTAGTCTCCAAGTCATAAATTCTTTTGATAGGAGTTTAGTTTTTATTTTTCTTAAGCATGGAGATTTACATTGGGAACAGGGGAGGAAGAGGAGAACTGACTTTCCAGAGTACTTAGAATGGGCTAAGTACTCCGGGAAGATGGGAGGGGGAGGTTGGAGGTTACAGCCATGAATTCTTTTGCCTTCCAGATCTGACCTCTACCAGCAATATAGACTGGTATTTGTTTTGGCAATAGGCTTAGAGATTTCCAGCAAGTAAGCAAGGCTTCATACTAAATTAAGGAAATAGAAAAATAAAATGGAGAGGCACATTTTTTCCTGATGTTTCTACTTACTGCTCCACCTTCAGTCTTTACAGTTACTTTTCCTCCTTCCTTGCTTTGTATGGTGCTCTTCACATAGGATTCTTTGGGCTCCACCACAAAGACAGACGTTTTAGCATCAAAAGGCTTGTTCTGAGCCTCAATCCGCTCCTTTTCTGATTTTCGAAGGTAGGGGGCAGCTTCCCCAAAAATAGCCATCTCTGCGTCCGAACTTGAGCTCATGGCTGCTATTTATTTAGTAGAAGATTCTGTGTTGGGGGAAAAATAGAACAAGGGAGAGAGAGAAATAGAAAGAAATCATAAATGTAAGTTAGGATGTGAAGTGAAAGCATTGTTCAGTACAGTCTCTGCTGGGACCATTTGTTCCTCCAGTCTGACATACACCAACATTCCATCATAGTCTAGAGAAATAGTTTGGAATGAGAGTGTAGTTTGAGGCCTCATTTTTAGGTCTTTGTAAATTTCCTGTCCAGATAACGTATCTTAATTCCCAGGGCTACGTATCTAGAGCTGAATTAGAATGGAATTCTTATGTTTTCCTTATATGCAAACTGTAATAATCCTGGAGCTGAAATTCTTAATGGATTGCTTTATAGCAACTGTCATAAT
The DNA here is from genome assembly GCA_004363535.1 of Dasyprocta punctata. NCBI lineage: Eukaryota > Metazoa > Chordata > Mammalia > Rodentia > Dasyproctidae > Dasyprocta > Dasyprocta punctata. The sequence continues at coordinate 4,487 of RJWM01039399.1, forward strand.
GTAATCCCCACTTCTGCATACAGCTTGAATCTGCTATTTACTAGGACAATCAGGTAGTTTGGAAGGAAAGTTTGCCTTGTGCAAATGAAGGTTAGTATTTTCTAAGGAATTAAAAAGATTTTGCCTTTTAGATGTTGCCATTCACTTTCTTTCAGAAAGGAAATAATTAATTTTAACATTTTCTTTATGTTGATATTTGGTGCTATGTCTCTCAGTGGGTTGATAAAAGGACCTTATAATAAATTATAGTTCTCTAGATTTTGCATCATTTGGCTTGTTATCAAGTGACTTAGTATTGCCCTAATTTCCAAAATCTCTTTGTCATTCTCCTTTGACATGAGAGATTTCATCTGTCATTGGAAGATCTAACAACAGAGAAATGAAGACAGTAGCATGGGAGCCCTTCTTCATACTTAAATTCCTGGGGGTTCTTTCTTTCTCTCCAGGAAAAATAAAAATGGAAAACATTAAGAGTTTATCACATGCATGTAAGTTAGTTTTTGGTTAATAGATATGCCTCTGCAATGTGGACATGTTAGATTGTGTTTTCCTTTGCTTTCAGGTAGTAAGTTCCTTAGGAGGGTCAGGATCTTTCTTAAATTATACATTTTATTTAGCATTTGATGGGTGTAAAAAATGGTGACTTCTCAAAAGAAAAATAATTTTTCTTATTGCAAATAACAAAGAATCATCCAAGTTGCTAAAATATGGCTTTAGTGAAATGTTTGTATTGAGATTTTTAGGTAAGAATTTTTCTTGGGTATTTAAAAAATGTCTGTAAAATGTCTATTCAGTACTTTGCACTAGCATGAAGTTGGCTTGAAAGAGTCTGTTGTCCCTGGATGGTTGTAAGTGCAACTGAGAACTCATTGGCAAACTTGCTGCATGGTAAATGGTTCTTTTAATCCTGGAACTCAAAAGAGGGTACGTAATCTCTGAGAACAAGTCATTCTGAAAAAATGATTTTCCAGAACTTACAAACAGCCACTTGAAAACATTTTGTTTTGCTAGAACTGAAGAAACATGGAAATGATGTATAACTAAGAATTGTTCACAACTTGCTGAGACTAAATCTCCCCTGTCATCAATAGATAAATAAAATCATGTCTTACCTCTGAAGTTCAGATGAAAATGTCGAGTCAAGACTGTCCCACGCTATAAAACAAGAAGTTTCTTATTAGTGATGCTTTGTAATTCCAGGAAGATAGTTACAGAACTAAAATTCCCCCATCCTAAAGCTTGGCTCTATGAAAACAAAAGAAAGTTGAGAGGAGAATTTCCTGCTCTGAGATAGCCACAGGGTTAGCATTTCTTGCCCTGCAGGGTCCTTGGGGCTCCAAGGCTCCCAGCACTTACCTCTGGGTTCTTGGGGGAGATAAGACACAAGGATCAGTCCTGTTTATATAGAAACCAATGTGCTGATGCTGCAGCTACCTCCTCTTTGTTAGGGCAACACATTTGGCAACATGAACCCTCAGCATAGTTTGTAGCGACATTTGGCGTGTTTGGATATAATTAGAAGTATTCATATCATTTAGAGTATGTGAACCGATCTCCTATAAATAATTTGTCAGGGGCCAATCTGCCATCAGAGAATGCTTTAGTGTGCCAGGGAGGGAATCTTTGACAGTGGCTGGTGGGACCCCATAGTCAGTTCTTAAGAGATATATTCAGTTTGGCAAACTCCTTCATGCATGCCTGGGTATCCGAAGGAGCAGATACCCAGTGACACGCTGCTGTCAGGGCCATCACCACTTCTTATTCCATCCCACAGGACCCCACTGTGTTCCCTTGGCCCACTGCTGCGGCTCATCCTTGGAGACAGTTTGGTCAGCAGAGCCAAAGTGAGAAGGGTTCGTCCACTGCTGGGCTAGAGCCCACTCAGCCAGCGTTGAAATAAATGATTAGAAATTAATGCATTCAGTATTGGACAAAATATAGATAAAGAGATAGAAAAATGTCTATAAGCCCAGTGTGCAGAGATAAAATACAGGCATGTAAGTGGGATCACATTGTGTATAAATATATAGCAGACTTACATCTTGCAGTCTGCTTTAAAAACATTTACATTATGGATAACTGTCACTTACATCTTTATTCTTTAAGCATATTATATTGTTGTTCTGTTTTAAATTAAGAATTTTTTGTTGTCTTTTTGAGGGTTTTGATACGTAGTTCAGGCTGGCCTTGAACTCACTTTGTACCCCAGGCTGGCACTGAACTCATAGCAAACCTCCCGCCTCAGCCTGCCAAGGGCTACAATTACAGGTGTGCTTCACCGCCCACTTTGATAAACATTTTTTAGGGTCAAGTGTATTGAGGTATAACTTATGTATAGCCTAACTCAACCCTTTTTAATGGCAGTAATGTAAGGTCATTTTGCTTGTACTTTAAAAGAATTTTTTAAACTTTACAATAAAACCCACTTGTTTTGTTGTGTGGTTCTATGTTTACAAATGCATTGTTTCATGTAACTGCTGTAATAGATAGTATGCAGAGCAATCTTATCAGTTATGATAGATACAGGTGGTCCTATAGCCTCTTACATTTTAATTTTGTAAACGTTGATTATAGATTAGGCTAAAATTCTCCTTCCATGGAACTCACAATGCTGGTGTGTCTGTTCTCTCTAGAGAACAATCAGGATCTGGGTTTCATATTTTGTACTGTTTTTCTGTGCCAATAGCTTTGATGTGCAGTAGGAAAAATTTTATCTCACTACCAGTTTGGTTTGTAGTATTCCAGACCTTATCTGTGCGTTTACATATGCATTTTCTAGGAAAATATAAACTAGCAAAACTGGTCTAAGTAAAGGGGCCCATAGAAAATATACAACATAGATGTCTAAAATATATTATATATATTATATATATATAATAGTTTATATATTTATCAACTTTCCTTTTTATTCTATACCCCTGGATTCATTTCTAGTGTTAGTACATAAAAATATGAAAAAATTTCAAACGTGTATAAAAGTAGTGTATACAATTTCAAATGTGTATAAAAGTAGTGTATGCAGTTTCTCAGTATTGATCATTATTAATTAGTTCAAAGTCAACCTTATTTCATGTATACCCTCAAGAATTCCCTCCATCTCTTGATTATTTTAATGTTACTCATAAAATTTCTGCATCAATTTCTACATGTTTGAGATTTGATAATTTTTATACAAATTGTAAAAATATTTCTTTTGGTCTAATTAACTCTGCTATGTCATCTCAGACGTCTAGACTTTATGTCTTGTAGAAGGTCTAAATTTTTAGGTAGTTAATTGTATCAATATTTTACTTTATATTTTTGCTTTTGGTGTGTATTGTAAAAGAAGGCTTCCCATAACTGAAGGGCTCAGTGTCCATACATATGTTCTTCTATGTTTTCAGTCTAATGATTTTAAGAAAATGTTGGTATTTGTAACCTGGATTTGTGTATATGTGTTTGTATAAAATCAGGTTCTGGGTTTCACATCTTTACTATATTTCTTTGTCAATAGCACATAAGCTTTGATGCCTACTAGGACAAATTTTTATTTTATTATTCATTTATTTTTAAGTCATCTTGACAATTCTTATAGTCTACCATATGAGCTTTAGGGTCAGTTTTCCATATAATGTGAAAAATCCTGTTGAGTTTGGATTTGGTTTAAGTTGATTCAGTAGATTAGTTTGATAAGAACTGATACTTTGATAATAGTCTTTGAAGTCTTTCAACTCACACATGACTTATTTTTCTCTTTGTTTTAAATCTTTAAAAAAATTTTCTTCAGACTTTTTTTTTCAGTTTTTTAAAACTTTAGTTAAAGGAGAATGAAACCAAACAAAATAAAAGGGAATAAAACCCATCAAACAAAACATTGAAAGTGATACAAGATTTCAAAACAGGATAATAGGAAATAAACAATGCTTACAACAATGCCTCTTGTTATATTCAAAATTGCTGCCCATACCATCAGACATAATAAAATCAAACAAAACAGAACAGGATAAAACCAATCAAAATGGAACTTTGAAGAAAACAAAACAATAAAATAGAACAAAACAAAATAGAACAATATTGAATTTCAAAAACAAGACAGAAGGAAATCCTCTGTAGTTGCTATATTGCATATTGTTGTCCTCTTAATAGATGCTCACACTACTGGCTTTAGGCCTGCAAAGTCAATTAAACAATACAAGAATTAAGTTATTTTTGTACCTTAGTTGATACCAACTCAGGCTGTGATTCTCAGAATCAGCTGGTTACTTACAGGGTGTGTGTGGGGGTGGGGCTTCTTGTCTCCCAACCTGTGTACTGACTGGCTCATGGGAAGGGCAAATTGGTTTCTTGTTTCTGTTTCTGGCCCCATATAGCTGCTTGCTGGCTCATGGTAAGGCCAAATTGGCTTCTTGTTTCTCTTCCCAGCCCTGCATGCCTGTTGCTGGCTCATGGGACAGGCAAATTGGCTGTTTTTTTCAGTTTTCCCCGTATTTTTCTTAGGCATATTCCTAGGTAGTTTATAGTTTTTGTTGTTGTTGTTGCTATATTGAATGAGATTATTTTTCCTGTTATGTTTTCTGCTTGTTGATTATTGGTATGTGGCAGACAAGTTTGCATACTCGGAATTTCAGTTTTATTTGTGGCAGTGGTATGTATGCCCAACTAAATCATATGTCTGAGATTCCTTTGAATCACAGGATACCATGACACAGTTTGGGCCAATGAGTTGCAAGCAGAAGTTACTGGATGTGGCTTCCAGAAAGACTTACATACAAGAGGACACACTGTACCATGCTCTACTTCACTTTCCTCTCCCTTTCTAGCTTATTCCTGTATAGATTACAGGGGTAATGATTAGAGCTAGAGTCTTGAAAGGAGAGTCAGGAGAATTTCAGAGACTTTAGCCTTGACATTTGTGGGCTGAATTTTATTGTGTGTGGAAAATCATAAACTGCTAGTTAAAGGCATTGTGTATTTAGATTTTCTGTTACACACAATCATATTCCCCAACAGATACATGGCATTTCACAAAACTATAGTTCTGTGCTATCTTTTATCTGGCTTCCTTGCTGAACTCATTTATTACTTCTAATAATTTACTTGTCTTGAATTTTCAATGTGTTCTGTACAAATAATCACAATTTTTTGTCTTTTTCCTCTTTTAGCTTATTTTTTTTCTTTCTGTTATTGCATTGTCTTTGATATTTAGGACAATGCAGAATAATATAGTAATATAGTGTTATTATTATTTTTATTTTAAAGAGAATAAAACTCAACAAAACAAAACAGGGTAAAGCCAATCCAAACAAAGTTGTGAAAATGTTACAGAACTTCAAAGCAGGATAATAGGAAATCAACAATGGCCACCATAATAGATCTTGTTATCTTCACAATAGTTGTCCATTCCATCAGACATAGTAAAATCAAGTAAAACAAAACAGAATAAAGCCAATCAAAATAGAACATTGAATAAAACAAAACAATACATTGGAATAAAGCAAAGAACTGAGAACAATATTGGATTTCAAAAACAAGACAGAAGGAAATCTCCCATAGTTGCTATATTACATACTGTTATCCTCCTAGTACATGCTCAGACTACCAGCCTTAGGCCTGCAAAGTGAACCAAACAATACAAACACTTACTTGTTTTTGCACCTCAGTTGCTATCAACTTAGCCTGTCCTCTGAACCAGCTGGTTGCTTTCTGGGGGAGAGGAGATTCTTGATTCTCAGCCCATGTGCTGGTTGGCTCATGGGGAGGTCGGTCTGGCTTTTCTCTTCCTGGGCCCCACATGGTTTGTGCAGCTTACTGAAGGGCAAGTTGGCTTCTTGATGTGCTCCTCCCAGACTCAGCACGACTTCTGCCAACTCATGGGAGGGACGAACTGGTTTCTCTCTTCCTGGACCCTGCATAGTTTGCCTATATAGTATTATTAATACTTTGGTACTTGTGTATATCTTCTATATAACGTAAGGGCATCATTATGTTATTGTCTGTTTATTTTTTATTTACTTATTTTTTGAGACAGGGTCTCGCTCTATAGTCCAGTGTGGCTTTGAAGTCACTGTGTAACCTAGGCTGGCCTCGAACTCATGCAATCCTCTTGCCTCGGCCTCCTGAGTGCTGAGATTACAGGTGTGCACCACCATGCCCAGCTATTCTTGTCTTTTTAAAATCAAATTTTATTTTATTTTTAATGGATACATGATAACTGTACATTTACAGAAAATGTGATATCTCAATATATCAATATATGTATATATATTATGGATTATATCTGTTGTTTCATCAAGTATGGATGGTATTTGGTATACATTTCATGTATATTCTATATATAGCTTGCCAATAATTTTGATCATAAAAATGCATTAAACAGTTCCATTTCTAGGTATATGCTCAAGAAATGAAAATATGTTTATAAAAAACTTGGGCATGAATTTCATAGAAACATTATCCACTAAGTAAAAAAGTGGAAACAGTAAAATGTTCATTATCTTTCAGGTGGATAAAGAAAATCTGGAATATCTGTATAATGGAACGTTATTGTTCAACCACAAGAAGGTACAGAGTACTTCACTGATTATACAATATGAATGAGTGTCGAAGATAAGCCAGGTGAAGAAGTTGTACACAAAAGGTCTATATTTAAAGATTCTGTTTATATAACATATCTCAAATGGGCAAATCCATAGAGACAGAATATAGATTAGTGATTGCCAAATATGGAAAGAGGATAGTGGAGACTGAATGCCAATGGACACAGCTGGTTTTTAGGAGATTTAAAATGTTCTAGAAGCAAGGGGTGGTGGTACATGTGTAATAGTAACTACTCAAAAGACTGAGGCAGGAGGATCCCAAGTTTGAGCTCAGCCTGGGCAGTTTAGAGACCATGTTTCAAAAGTAAAAATAAAATCTTTTAAAGGGCTAGGGATGTAGTTCAGTGTAGAGTGCCTGGGTTTGATCCCTAGTGCAAAAAATATAGTAATCTGGAAAGAGTGATGATGGCTGCCTAATTTGGTTAATCTACTAAAAATCACTGAATTGTACACTTTAAATGGTGAATTTTTAGCAAATGATTTATATTTTTGTCAGTGTTTTTCCAGCATCTGTTAGAATTGTTTTTTTTCCCCCTTTACCTACTATTAATGTAGCAAATACTTGGCAGATTTTTCTTACTTTTGGTATCCTGGTATTCATGAATTAAAACATACTAATTTGTTGTTAATTCCTTGTTGCTTTCAGTTTATTAACATATCTTTTGGGATTTTTCTATGTCAGTGCTTATATTGATACGTCAAAATTTGTGCAATCATTTTTTGATTTTGATGTCAGCATCTTGTTAGTTTTATAAAATAAATGTAGTAGCTTCTGATTTATTTCTGTTTTCTGCAAGAGTTTGAAATGTGAATTATTCATTCCATGGAATTCCCTATGGAATTCTCTTTGCCTGTAGTTGTCTTGAATGTTAAATCTTTTGTTTTAGAGTTTTTACGTGGTTTTTGGCTCTGTTAGATAATTCATGCTTCCCTAGAAAATTAATTTCATGTGACTTTTTGAACTTTTAAACTATTTTGTGCATATCTTTTTATAATAAAAATTCTTATGTAGTCATCTAGCACTTTTTGTTCTTTATATTATTAAATTTCATTTTTATTCCTTGTATTGTTTTCTTTTGTTCTTTTTATTTTAAATCATATTTCACAAAATTTTGTTTTCCTAATTTTACTGAAATAACTTTTATTTTCTGATTTAGGTTTTCTGCTGTTAGTTTATTTCATTTCATTGAATCACTTTTATTTATAATTAATTTAAAATTTTAATTTTTATAAATAATTAAATTTTTATTTTTATAAATAAAACATGTTTATTTTTTTAAAGTTTCAGATGTAAAAAAGGTTCCAGATGTGTAAGTGTATAAATTTGAGTGTTGAGTGAATAGGTCTTTTTTTAGCTGTTAGGTCTTTTTTTAGCTGTTAAATCTTTTTTTAATTTTGTGTGTATGTGTATGTGTGTGCATGGATATGTGTGTGTGTGTTATTCAGTTCATATTCTAGCAGGCTAAATAAAAATGAGAGATATGATTTCTGTGTCTCTGTTTGTATGTGTGTTAAAATAATAAAACAGTTTGGGTAGCACTGGATAAGGACATTGTCAGCAACCTACAAGCCTGTCATGATCATATTTATTCTAATTCTTGTTCCTTTCACGCTAAAGGTAATTGGAAATGATGACCATTTCTTGCTTTTTCATAGTTTTAATATTTGTATTTGCATCCTTAAACAGCAAAGTTTTGCCTGTTTTTGAACTTCATTTGTTCTTTAAGCATCTCACTTCTTCAACCTGAAATTGTTATGAGATTTTCCCAAAATGTTGCACATAACTATATTTTATTTTCATTGCTGTATAAAATTATATTGTGATAATCTGACAATTTTTAGTTCTGTTATGGATATTCTAGAGGGTATAAAGTGGTAATTCATTATAGTTCCAATTTGTATTTCATTAATGAATAATAATCACGAATATTTTTTCATGACCTTACTTCCCATTCATGTATTTTCTTTTGATGCAGTATCTATCCATATCTTTGGTCATTTTAAAGCAATCGGATCATGTTATTATATTTTTGCTAGAGTACTGTGTATGTATTCTACATACAAATCCTTTATCTGATACATGATTTTTTTTTTTTTTTTTTTTTTTTTTTGCGGCACCGGGGATTGAACTCACACCCTCGCGCCTGCCAGGGCAGGCGCTTAAGGCACTGAGCCAAACTCCCGGCGCTGATACATGATTAAGAAACATTTTCTTCCAGTCTGTGGCTTATCCTTTCATTTTCTTAATGAAGAACAAAATGATTTTAATTTTTATGGAGCTCAGCTTATCAGTATATTTATATGTGCCATATTTTAAGTGTCGTATGTTTAAAATCACAAAAGTTTTCTTTAAGATATTTTATGTTTATAGTTTTCAAATGTACTTCTATATTTTATTTCAAGTTAATTTTTGTGTATAATGTGAGTAGGCTTGCTTTATTTTAACACATAGGTATCTGTGTCAGTATTGAATTATCTTGGTAACTTTGTTAGAATCTTCAGTGATTTTTCTGTTTTAAAATGGAAATTATTTGCCTTTCAAGTACTTAATATATTTGTTTACTTCAAAATTCCTGAAGCACAAAAGAATATAACTTTTCTTAAGCCTCTGTCCTCAGCTACTTAGTTCTCCTCTCTATGGTCAGCAACAGTTAACCAGATTTTGTATCTTTCGAGATGTATTTTATTTATGTATGAGCAAATATGCATATTCTTTTTCTTCACTGACATGCCTCAATTTTTGTGTTTTAGATTGGTGTTTTCTAACTTTTTTTTCATTATTGCCTACTGAAGAGAAAAAGTCAAATCAATTAAAAAACAAAATTAGTTAAAATTAAGTTTAATTTCTCTACAAAAAGAAATGGAATACTAAGGACTAAGATTAAATTAAATTAATTATTTAATTAAATTATCTCTTTAGGGAGAAATTAAATGGGCTATAATAAGATTTTTCGGGAAAATTTGAACTTTGCACATGGGCACAGGGCATAAACTATTGCAATAGCTAACTTTTTGCCCCTCTAAATCAATTTTTCACCTCTTTAAGAACAATGTGACTTCTATTGAAAACACACGTTAGATATATGAAAAAATTTATATTTCCTTATTGTTAGTCACAAATTAGTTTTATATTTATATAGTTTTATGTTAGTTTTATATTTCTCTTTACAGGCGAGTTTGTTACTTGTGTTATTCAAAACACACATATTTTTATTTTTGTCTACTTTATTTTTCTGGTAGGTATAAGTTAAAATTTGTCCACTATGATTTTTTGCAGATATATTAGATTTCAATGCATATAACTGAAAGATATTTGCTCACACCATAGAACTTTATGACTATTTTATCTCTCTGGTGGACTGTAGCTTTTAAAAATAGGATATGAACTATCCCTGTTTCTTTTAGTGCTGCTTTGCCTTTAATTCTATTTCATCTAATGTCAATAATTGCTTTTATTTTTTGGCCGCATATATATGAGTTATCTTTTCTTCTACTTTTATTTTTAACTTCTCTGAGTTACTTTATTTTGCATCTAATGTTTTAAGTTTTGCATCTAACTTTTAAAAACCAAATGACTATTTGAAAAATCTATTATGTCAACCGCTTTTAATGAATGGGTATGTTTTAGAGCAGCAAACTGGCTGGTGTGCCTTTTATTGCGTGCAGTGTTTTAAATATCAATTTTGCTAGCCAGATGTTGTTTTGTATAATTTTTGGCAAACTGCTTAACCTGTTTAGGATTCAATTTGTTATTCTGCTAAAGCAGAATAATCATTATTTCCCACCATCTCACAGGATTAATATAGTTAGTGATTAATATATATAAAGCATTTAGCATAGTACCTGGCAATGTAGATCATATTTAATAGATATTGGCTAATATCACTGTGTTTGAAATAATGTAAAAGGCTTTATTCTGTTAGTGATAGGTTATCACTGGAGTGTTTTGTATAAGGAACTGACCTTAAGATTTGCTTTAAATGCACTTCACTTGGCAGCATGGAAGATAGATTGGAAGAGTGAAACGGTGATGAAGAACCTACTTGAACAGTTGTTGTGCTATTTTAAGGAAGAATTGAGGACCTGAAATAAGCCAGTAGCTTCTGGAAAAGGAAAGAGAGGGATAAAATCAAGAGATATTTAGGTTTTAGACTTGACTGCCCTTGTTTTTCAAAAATAAAAATAATTTTAGACATTCAGGGACTACCTAAATTGGTTTTACCCTAAGATAATTGGAAATAAAGGGAATTTCCTGAGGTTTGAAGTAAAATTTTTCATGGAAAGGAAACAGAATTGGGAAGAAATACATAAAAGATAAAGGTATTTCTTTTGGATGGAGAATTACAATAGAAGAGTACCTAGTAAAAGTAAGCAAATTTCCAGGAACAAAAGGTTTTTGCCACATGAACATGTTTTTAAAAATATGATATTTAAGCAACATAAAATTAATGAAAACAAGTAAATTGGTAGAGCATAATAAGGTCCAGAAATGGGCTCTTGTATATATGACAAATTAGTATGTGATAATGGTGGCACTTCAAGCCACTAAGGAAAAGGGAGGGCAATCCATTGAATGGGTTTGAGGCTTAAAATTTGAAAATAAGAATTACTTTCTTGCTGACACCATTGGTGTTACGGTTTATACATTGTGTCGACTTGAGAAGTCTAGTAGCTTAATTAAGTAACTCAGCAGCTCTACATCCTGGGGTGTAAAGCACAGGTACCTGGTCATTGTTACAATTTGAGAAGGCCAAAAGTTTAGTTGAGAGACTCAGCAGGGAGCCAGGGTTCTTACTTTGTAAACATCCTCATCCTGTGCAAAGGAAGGCAAGGATGTTTGTGAATGCTACACCCACCCTGGGTGGGGGGTTGTCCTGTGTATTATATAAAGGAGGAGAAGAGGCTTGCTCTGCTGCTCCTTTTACTTTGGCTGCTTTTGTTCGGGTGCTGCCTTGAAGTGCTGTCCCTGTGCCATGCCACCCTGCCTTGGAGCCAGCTGATTGTGGACTGAAACCTCCAAAAACTGTAAGCTAAATAAACCTTTCCTTCCCTAATTTTGGGT
>RJWM01039400.1:0-16145 GCA_004363535.1 Dasyprocta punctata
GCAAGGCCGGCCTGAGCTACATAGTGCGACCCTGCCTCAAAAAACCAGGGCCGGGAGTTTGGCTCAGTGGCTTAAGCGCCTGCCCTGGCAGGCGCGAGGCTGTGAGTTCAATCCCCAGTGCCGCAAAAAAAAAAAAGCAAGAGTCAATGCTTTAGGGGTTGTTCTGCTGAGTTTGGTAGCTGACATGGAACCAGGAATGTGTAGGAAGCCTTGTCATCAATGTTTCAGAATGAATGTTTCCATAAGAATTTGACAAATTACAAGGGTGCACAGTAGTGTAGGGGTTAGGCCATGAGACACTCAAATCACTGGTGATCTACTTTTGGTTCTGGCAACTAAATCTTCCAGGGGTATTTCACACATTTCCTTTACGTAAAATGAGCAAAGGTAAGAATACATTTTGAAGTTCCCATTACTGCAGTTTTCAGATAATCACTTTTAAAAAATGATTCTTTTTCATGTCAATCTACTCAAGACTGGTGGATTTTTATTTCTCTGGTTTTACACTTACTGTTTTATTTAAAAGTACTTTCATACATTCACTGTTGAGAATAAAGCATGTTCTCTATAAACTTAAATCTAAACCAAAAGAGAGTGAGTGAACTTGGCTGGCTGACGAATGGTTTATAACATCTCTGAACATATAGTCGTTTCTTCATTTGAGAAATAAAGTCTTCCATCTTGTAACCTACAGTATCTGGAAATGCTCCTCCAACCTTAATGAGTTTATGAGAATGTAAGTTAAAATTTAGAAACCAGTCTTTATAAGTAAGTGATTTACTTTTTAACACCCATAGCGGGAGAAATGAGATCTTGAGTTCCTGCTAAGTAGGGACTTAGAACTCAAGATTCTGACATAAAACTCTGAGACTTCTAGAAAAGCGATAGTTTTAACCAGGTGCAGTGCAGAACTGAGGTAGGAAAATCATGAGTTCAAAGCCAACTTGAGTTACACAGTGAATTTGAGGCCAGCTTGAATAAAACAAAAAGTGACAGTTTTTCCTCAGTGGAGAATCAAAACCAAACCAAACCAAACCAAACCCTAAAGAAGCCAGTAAGACAATACAAAGAAAAATGTTTTATTTACACTAGGTGGAGAGGAAACTGCTGTCATCCAGAAGAAATCACTAGTCACATCATAAGGAATACCTTCCTATTTTATTTAAGGTAAATGTAGGATTGGGATACTAACTCAGGTTTAGTTCTACCTAGTGCTATGCTCAAGACACGAGGCAGATCAAGTCACCATTATTTCTACATGTAGAAAAGTTCAGGCCACATCATATGCATGCCTGATATGATGGTTCACATAAAAAAGTTCCACAAAGCTAACGCCCACATCACCCCAGGGTGTGAAAAGTGACTAAGAGAAAGTACAACAAGGTCAGCTTGCCCCTAAAAGAACACACGTACCTTAAACAATGTATTTGCTAAACCAAGTTCTTTGTATTGTTCACAGTCAGTTACAGATTGAACTCCTTGTTCTAGATTTAGCCAAGAGTAATGGGTGACTGTGCTAATCAGAGTGTGGTTTTTTGCTTTAAATTCTGCCTGCCGTAAAGGGTAACTGCTGTTGTTCTGCCATCTCCCTGCACGAAGTGGTGGTCTAGCCACCGCCAGCTGGCTAATAAAGGCTCTTTTAAATTCCTAACTGGCTGCTTGGTCTCCAATGCTGGTTTTAAACCCATAACACCTGAAATTCTATAAAATGAATTTCTGGATTTCATACATGGAAAATGCTTTTCCTCAAAGTTGAAACCCTCTTTCTTTATTATTGAATATATTAAAATATAATAAAGACTCTCAAAGGCTTCAAAACGTCACCCCAATTAATACACAGTTACAATGAAATCTTAAAGTGACTTAAGTGGAATAATCAGTTAAAAGCATGGCCAATCTGTGAGGTTTGTCAGAGTATACTAAACATATACACACTTTTCATTTTATACAGTGTTATTTTTCAGCCCCCAAGCATCCAGAGCAGCTGCATTTTGATCCACTCAGGAATGTGATCTAGAATAGTTACAAGAAAAGGGAAGAGTGCAAGGTGCATGTATGTAGATGGTTGCATGTAATCACTGAGTGACATACACACACATGGAAATATCACACTAACCACATTAATTGTACAATTAATATAAATACTGATAAAATTATATTTTAAAACTGAAAAACAAAAAATGTTTTCAAGCAGAACTAAGAAAAAGAACCAAAAGCCTTAGTTCTGACTTTACTGTTTAACTGATTATTATTATGTAAACTACTCTGTATACGTATTGTTTATGCATGATGACCTGTTAAAAGCAAAAGTGTTTTTTTATTTTTGTACTGCGGATCAAACTCACAACTTCTTGACTGCCAAGCAGGTGCTTAAGGCACTGAGCTAAATCCGTGGTCCTACTTTTTTTGAGAGAGGGTCTCACTGTTCAGTTCAGGCTGGCCTTGAACTCACTTTGTAGCCCAGGCTGGTCTCGAACTTGCAATGATCCTCCTGTCTCAGCCTTCTGAGTGGTGGGATTACAGGCATGCACAACCACACCCAGTTGCAAAAGTGGTTTTTAAGCCACCTTTGAAATGCTTCATCCTCAGGCTGCGACAGTAAAAACTATTCTCAAAAGTCAATATAGGTTATCATTGCTTCCCTCACGACAGCCTGCCTTGTGTCCTCCAAGCTGTGCTTTTATCTTTCTTTTTCCTCTTACTTGGCCCAGTCTTACTCCACAGACCCAGTGTTTCTCATTCTTCACTTTTTCTTTTTCAAATAAACTTCACTACTCCTTAATAAAAAAAAGTCAATATTAAAAACTGATACCCAGAGCTGAGTGTGGTGGTGTACACTTGTAGTCCCAGCTACATGGGAGTCCCAGCTATTTGAATGCAGAAGAGCACAAAAGTTGGAGATCAGCCTGGGCAACACAGCAAGAAACCTTTTTCAAGAAAGAAAGAAAGACAGAAAGAAGAAAAGAGAGAGAGGGAAAGAAAGAAAGGAAGGAAGAAAGAGTAAAACCACAACAAAACACAGGATATCCAAACCAAATTGTTATGACTCATTCATTTCTCAAAGTTAATAAGATATAGTAAGTAAATACAAATAAAACTGTAGTCATTCAGGTGTATATATTTTAAGATTGAAGGTAATTTTAGTTGTCACTGTAAATTTCTGTGGCATTTAAAAAATTTCTTGCAAAATGAGAGGCTCAAAACTACATTTCTGAGCCACGAGTGGTGGCACAGGCCTATAATCCCAGCAACTGGGACAGAGAATCACCATGAGTTTGAGGCCAGCCTGGACTACATGAAACCCTGACTAAAAAGACCAAAAGGCAGCCCCTGCCCCAAAAAAACCACCAAACCTCCTACCACCACCAACAAAAAAAGAATACATCTGTAGCTTTATTATTTTTTCATCCATGGCTTCATAATTTTAAAAATGCTTAAACTATGGATTCCTAAGGTTTGTTTACTACTATTGGTTCTGAACTGGGCACGGCAGCACATTCCTGTAATTCCCACACTTAGAAAACTGAGGCAGGATTGCAGCTAGTTCAAGGTCAACCTGGAATACTTAGTAAGTCCAAGGACAGCCTAAACTGCATACTGAGACCCTTACTTTAAAAAAAAAAAAAAAGGCAGGAGGATGGCAGAATTACTAGTCACTTTTTTGTATATTTACCAGTTCAAAACAAAACAAAACATGACATGACATGGGACTAGAAAAATGTTAAGACACATTACCTCCTATCTAACCCTGGGCACTATCTTGAAATATCAGTGCATATACATGATAAACTGTCTTTAAATGGAGAATGAATTTGAAAAATGAGTAGGAATACGATTTTGGTGCCATCTGGTTTCACAAATATTTCAGTTCTAAAACATGGTCTGTATCTTTTACTTGTATTCCCTATGAGTGTATTTAAAACATTTGTCTTCATTCTCTTCTCTTCATTTTGAAACTACCACATCACTAGGTAAACAACTGAAAGGAAATCATTAAGGAATAAATTATTGTTTTCTTTGGAGAACATTTACCTGCAACAAAACCTAAATCATGATTGTTTTTCAAAGGATCACTCAAAAGCCCTAGGTCATCTCTCCACTAAAGAAGAAGGTTCTTAAAACAGCCATTGTACTATGAATACTAAAGAAAGTGTTTTGATGAAACAAGTGACTTGTAAAGATTATTGGTAAGTTTCTCCCTGTCCTAACTATTTTGCATTGTTTGCTTTTCTGTTCTAGCTCACTCACAATGCTGAACTAGAAGGCATTCTAGAGTAGAAAGGGACCAAACATCTCCATGGACACTGATTTTTAAAAAGCCCTCAAGAAATGAGGTGGGTAAGAAAGCATACTGTATCTTAAAAGCAGAGATCAAGTTTTTGACTTGCGAAGTTTCCCTTCTATACACAGGTAAAAAACAAGTGTGAGGATATTGGTGAACAAAACTGGTGCTCTATTATCAATCCTGGGGATATATCCATTTGCAGTGTGCCCCCAATTCACATATGCAAATTAATTAACTTGCCAAGTTTGCAGAAAACAAATTACACAACAAAGGGGAAAGTTGCAGAAGACAGCCTGGACAGATTTCTTACAAATCAAAATTCCAGTATTACTACAGGCAAATGATTCAAGAATCAGCAGATAAACATCAGATAACTTTTGGCCAATCTTATTAAAATTTCTGATTATAAACTGATAAAAAAAATTAAAACTCAGGTCAGCTCTCAAGATCCTAGTTCAGTGGTGGTGCAGCTATGGCACAACTGCCACAGGGGGATGTTTGTATCACTGAAAGCTCTAAAAGGTTCGCCATTATCACTGCCCTAGGTGATGCTACACTAAAAAACAATATTAATTGGGAATATAAAACTTTCAAATATTAATAACCTTATAAAATCTTAAGAGAAAAGTGAATTGTTTGAAAGAAAAAGTGGGAAAACATTAAACTTATTTATGATTTAATTAAGCGGGCACTTTTATTTTTTGAAAAAGTGGTGCATGCCTGTAATCCCAGCACTCTTGGAAAATGAGGCAGGAGACTCACAAGTTTGAACTTATGGTAGCTTCGACGATTTGCTGACTTTGTGAGACCCTGTTTCAAAACAAAAAGTAAAAATTGGGCTAAGGATGTATCTCAGTGCCAAGGCCCAGGGTTCAATCTTCACCGTGGCAAATAAAACACTGCAGCTCTAAATCTCTGATAATCTGATTATTTTCCTAAATCTAAGATTTAAAAAGAGGTACTACATAGAGGAGTTCCTTTAAATTATAAACTGAATGGATTTTTAAAATTTGAGAAGGCAAGCCGGGCATAGTGGTGCATGCCTACAACCACTATGGGCATGTACCCATATGGGAAGCTGAGGCAGGAGGACTGCCATAAGCTCAAGGCCACCCTTGACCAGACAGCAAGTTCAAGGCCAGCCTAGACTACATAGTGAAACCCTGTCTCAAAAAAAACAAAAACAAAAACTAGTAAATTGAGAACACAGGATTAGGGACTATAGACCATACTAGTTGAGGTTAGTTTTCAGCCCCAAAGCAACAAAATTAACTACTGAGGAAATAATTCATATGCACGAAGTATAAACAAAAACGACCCAACACGTACAGAGACATATACCTTGGAGGCATTTAGTATATTTGGAAATTCTCATTTGCATTTTTAGACAATGGAGTAACTCTTTTTGCAGGCTGTACTAAAACACAAACACACCATTGAAGAAACCAGACTAGGAATTTCAGCATTCATTCGATGTTTCTGGAAGTCAAGGAAAGTAGCCAATTAAAAAATAACGCAAACACTGTCTCTTTTTGTTCAGCAAGCATAGAATTCTTAATGGCAAAATAGCTTACCTGGGACAGGACTCTTTCTTGAACTTAAATTCTGAGAATCCATAATTTCTTCTGTTTGTCCATCTGCTTCTATCTCAGTTTTGTTTTGAATCTCTTTTGCATCTTCACTAAGGCAAGTTCTTACACTCTCTTCTTCTTCTAAGACTCTCTGGACTACAGAGGGAGCACTCAGAATATTAACAGTAGTGGTGGCAGCAACAATGACTGAAGTGGGAGGAGAAGCTGGAGGAGTTGGAGGAGCTGGAGAAAAGGAAGAAACTGTGGAAGGGGTGATGGGAAGTGGAACCCGCTCCACTTTCATTTCTTCTGGGGGATTTTCCAGAATTTCCAATTCAAGAGTCAATGGCAACACCTCATGTTTTACCATTTCCACAATGCTTTCTGTAGCTGGAGATTTTTCGCCAACTCCATTCATTTCATTAAGTAGGTTAGTACTAGAAATCAGTGGAATATCATTAGGTGCTACACTACAGGGCTTCTTGCATATATCATCATCAATTTCAACTGGTGGTGAAGGGTTTGATGTTTCTATGCAAGGTTTGGGGTTGGGTATAGGAATTATATCTTCTTTTGAGGAAGGGAGTTCATGTCTGTCGTCTACAGCAGCAGTGAATATTGGTTGACAACTAAGAGTAGCAGAGGTGGGGGAAGCAACCGTACTTCGAGCAACCGAAGAAACCATGGTAGGAGACGGAGGCAGAGAAAGCTCTGGTATGGATTCTACTGCAGTAGTCTCATGTGTCTGGCCTGCTCGTTCCTTCTTCTCCGCACTGAAGACTAGCCTAAGAACTGGGGAAGGAGACTTTAATACTGGATCTGGTTTTGGCTTCTCTTCTGGGGAAGAAAAAAGAAAAGAGGAGTTTTACAAATAATTTTTGGACCAAACACTATATTGTATTGCCTTACATCAATTGTTTTAATCTCTTACCCTACAAAGTGGGCAGTACAAAAGAGAACAAAATACTAGATTTATTCTGATACTGTAGAAATATTCTCATGTATTATTTTTTCTAGTTACACATAACTATCACTATTACTGGTCTCTAATAAAGTACACATAATGTTTTATTTTGTGTGAATACTGTGCTCTAACTGAAGGTGCCACTGGAGCTCCTGAAAGTTTATTTTGGAGTAAGAAGAAGAATCAACTCACCAAATGATTATATTAAGAACAGAACAAAAAAGCTCATCAAAACTACAGCTAAGGGGCTCAGTGGCACAGCACCTGCCTGGCAAGCGCAAGGTCCTGAGTTCTTGTACAAAAACAAACAAACAAACAAACAAACAAACAAAACCTAGAGCTAATTCATTCTTTAGGATAGGGAAACCATCACTACTACTGTATTTGTTCCCTATGGTAAATTTTTCCTACCAAGGATACATCAGTCTATGTGTTTTATGAACTTGGGAGAATTTGTTTATAAAAAAAAGTATGAAATTAAAAAAAAAACTTTTAAGAGAAGCCATCATAGTGTTTTAATTACCAATGAAATTTATTATCAGTGAAATATTTCTTCAACATAAAAATTAGTTTTGAAATTAGTTTTCATTTTCGAAGGACGTATATATTCAGAAACAAAATAAGTTACAAAAATGGAAATTTACTTTATGTCTCCACACATGAAATAATTCAAGGTGAAACCAAAGTTTGTATCCTGATATACAAATCCAATAAAAAAAAGAACACTAAACATGAACATATGAAATATTTTGGAATGTATATAAAATACACATTTGTATATACACGGAGTAAGAATAAAACAGGGAAACTGTAACCATACTAACAGTACTCAGAAAAATGAAAGAAATGGTAATTAACAAAATTACATTATCTTAAAATTCTAGGTAAACTGATAAGTGACTCAGTTCTGAGAGAATAAAACCAAAGGGAATTTAGACTGTTTCTTTACCATGATAACAAGGTTCATTGGAAAATATATACTTCTATGAGGATGTTTACCAATTGCCAACAAAAATTGTTGGCACCACTGAAATACTTTCTAAACTGAGATTCTCCTCCAGCATTCTTTATGCATCAGTGAAAGTGAGTCTTTAAAATAAATTATAGTTAAACAAGTCTGTTAAAGAAAGTGTGTTCCTTTAACCAAATAAAGATGGTAAACATTACCACTAAGCTGTTAAAGATTAGTTTGCTCACTTCTACTATACTTACTAGCCTTTAAGTTCATTTTAATTAATGGCACAAGTAAGATCAATAGGCTTTCAATGTGTAATCTCTCAGACTAAGGTGCTAAGAGACAAAAATATGCCGTGTGTGTGTGCGTATCTTGTATGTGAAGCACGTTCTTGTAACAAATACATACTTATTAAAACATATCTAATGAATGTATTTTCCAAGTCACTGAAATTAATTGCATATAGGTCACCCAGATTATATGATACCACTGTGAAAATGTATCAAAATAATACCATTTATGATCACTGACTGGAACCTAGATATAGTAACTTTAAAACTAAACTGAAGAAAACAATAATTCTCACATTAACAACCTAGTAAGGATATATCAATTCAATAATTAATTTTGGGAAACAAAATTTGAGTTAAAAATAAAAGATCTACGAGTGACAAAATTTCTATACACTCTTGAGAAAATCTAGTACTAAAAAATCAGAAATAAAATTTATTTTGAGTTTCTCATTCTAAGTCTTAACATTTTTGCAAAGGTTTTAATACATAAAACACAAAAGTACAACATAATAGATCTACATAAAAAAAATTTATTCTACCCCTCAAATGACTTTTTTTATTAACAGTTCAGCCAACTTTAGGAAATCTGCAGGACTCCATGCATAAGAATTTTTCCTAAGGGAAGAATTATTTATCAAAAACAGGTGTTCAAAATACTTAAGGCAATCATATAATGGGGATGGAGGAAGGAATAAATCCCATGTCTAACAATAAGGAATTTATTAAATAAATGATAGCTTAGGCAAATAGTGGCATAATGTTCAATATTTAAAACAAGATTTTAAAAGTGTTTAGTCAGCGAAATTTGTTAATAATAAAGGATATAGCTTTTTTTCCAAGTATGGTACAAAACTGTAGAGCTGTTAACCCAATTCAGTAATAATACATTTTTTCATCTTGCTTACCCATTGTTTCTATAATGAATGTGTCACATTTATAAAAAAGGATAAAATTGCTCTTTTATTCTTAGATGGTGGTGAAACCAATTGCTTAAATGAATGCCTCTGAGTATTACAAATCCTACAACCACTGAGAAGGTGCTACTGTCAGTTAACACAGGCCCAGAGACCAGGGACGCTGAGCATTCTAGAATCTGAGGGACAGTCTCACCTGAAAAAGAATACGTAACTGCAAACAGAGCCCATTTGAGTAACATTAAACTGAATGGTTGAATGGCAACAAAATTCTATTCACTGAATATTCAATACGAGGTGCTTTCAACAAGTACTAAGACTCATTTTAAACTCCTCACTAACTCTTACTTATCTTAATTATTCATACCATACCCTCAATACACAAAATTGAATGTACTTTCTCACTTAGTAAACAGAAATAATTTTAGCTACATCTATACATTATCAATACAAAGCAAAGATTTTAATTCATACGTTTTGTTTACAAACCAATATGAGGTATTCCCTTATTTCCATAGATACTAAATAGATAAGAAATGTACAAGAGGAGCCAGGCGTGGTGGTGCACGCCTTTAATCCCAGCACTCAGGAAGCTGAGGTAGGAGGAGCACTGTGAGTTTGAGGCTGGCTTGGGCTACAATGCGAGCGCAAGGCCGGCCTGAGCTACATAGTATAACCCTGCCTCAAAAAACTAGGACTGGGAGTTTGGCTCAGTGGCTTAAGCGCCTGTCTGGCAGTGTGAGGCTGTGAGTTTGATCACCAGTGCCACAAAAAAAAAAACAAAACAAAAAAAGAAATGTACAAGTGTCTGGAACCTTTGTTTTCCTGTAGTCATTCCAGTTGTTTATGTCAAAAACAGAAACTAGTAGATTAATAATGACAACTAACATTTATAAAGCACTTACGTGCCAAGAACTGGGTTCAGTATCGACATACATTATTCTCTTTAATTCTCATGACCACCACTGGGGCAAACAGTACAATGTCCCCATTTTACAGATTAGAAAACTGAAGGTTGTAGAGATTAGTCACAAGCCCAAGGTCACATAACTAGCAAATGTAAAAGCCTGAGAATGATTTCGAATTCTACAGTCTTCCATGAAAATAAAAGTATTTAGGTGAAACAGCAGTCAGGTGACTGTGGAGCTGCCATGAAATTCTGCTGCCTAATACAAATCTTTAGTAATGACATTTTCATTGGGAAAGAAAAAATTTGACTGCAGAATGCAGAGACCATTGTTTTCTAACAGAAATCACTGAAAACAGTAAATGCATCTATCCTTCTTCAATTTTATAGCATTTTTTAAAAGAAATTTTAAAAACTTTATACAGTAAAAACATTTTCTAAAATGTAATGAGCACTTCCTAATAATGAGCACTTGAATTACATAAATTGGGCTTCAAAAACTACTCTGAGTGCTGCGAGTGTGTATCTCAGTGGTACAGTCCTTGTGTAGCATGGTTGAGGTCCTGGGTTCCATTCCCAGATCTGGATGGATGGATGAATGGATGAATTACTGTGAAAACTATTTTACATATTGGCAGGCTATCAGCAGAATTATAAAACAGTTACTCAGTTTCAGATGAATAGTTGGTACTACAAGGAAGATGGGTAGTCCCAAAGGGAATTACCTAACTATGAAACTCTAAAATCTGTACTTAAAGCCCTAGTTTTTCATTTCAAGGTGATATGAAATATTTCCTAATTCACCCTTATCTAAGTAATGTATTAGCCTGAAATGCTGATTTTTGTTATTCAAATTTCCACTAACCAAAAAAAAAAAAAAAACTACTGAGAGAATCTAAAAATTTTCTGTTCCCTCTTTCGGTAAACTAGGTCTGAATATGACAAAGTAGGGATCTTATAACTATAAATCTTGGCATTGTTTTTCATAAAATAGCTACAACAGATAATACTATGTTTAGTCATATTGGAACTACCATCATTGGATTATATTACGAAATTAAAAACAAAAAAAAAAGCCTTAGCATAGTTATGAAGCAAATGAGCAAAGAAGAGGCTGGGGATAGAAAATAAGCCTTTCCCAATACCGAAAACTGTACTTCTCACAAGGTAAATGTCATTAATACTTAAAATACAATTTTAAGCTTCATGAGTGCTCCTTTAACTCCAAACACAGCTGAAAGAAGTATTTAACAATGCAACTTTTAGAAGCATGCCAGGTTACAGTTCGTTTCCTATCTTTTAGTTTAAAATATCTTATATAACAAATACAGGATAGAACCCTCTCCGGTTCCAGATTTGTCTCTTGTGCTTTGTTTTTTCTTTTTTGAGGCAGGGTCTCGCTGTGTGTTACTATGTTTTTTCTTTTTTGAGACAGAGTCTCACTATATATTTCTATGTATTGAACTCACTATATAGCCCAGGCTGGGCTTGAATTTACCTATATCCTCCTGCCTCATTTTCCCAAGTAATGGGATTACAGTCGTCTGCCACTACACCTGGCAAGTCTTTTATTTTTTTATTTTTTAATTTTTTTTTGGTGCCAGTGATCAAACTCAGGACCTTGGGCTTACCAGGCAAGTGTTTGAAAAGTATTAAAAAAAAAAAAAAAAAAAAAAAAAACTAGGCTTCTTATTTCTCACAGGAAAAATTAACTTTCTATTTTAAAAATACCACATTCACCTGTACCTAACAAGGTCACACTAAAATCCAAAGAGGGAGGAAAGACCGGGGATTTAGCTCAGCAGTTCAAGCGTTTGCTTGGTAAGTGTGAGGTCGTGAGTTGAATCCCCGGTATCAAAAAAACAAAACAAACAAACAAACAAAGAGGTAAGAAAGAAAGACTATGATATGCCACCTTCTAGCATGACATTTGCCTTAAAGTTTTTCTATTTATATTCCAAAAGGCATTATATTTATTTCAATAAACATTGGACACTTTATGTTGAAGGTCACAAGGAGAAGGCCTTAAAATTATTCTTATATCAAATAATGATAATTGTAGTTTTTCATGTATTACATGTCTTAAAACAATACTGTAAAATAGGTCTTCACTCAATTTTATAAGTGAATAAATTAGGATACATAAATTGTCCTCACTCAATGCAAAACACCTAGTACATGTTGGAGCCATAATCTGAACTCAAGGCTTTGCTCTGAGGTTATAGAGGCCGATCTTGTAAGAAGAAACATTTTATCTTTTATAAAAATACCAAGATACACAAGACATATTGAATGTATAAATTAATCTATGTTGTTCTTATAAAACAAAATATGCTTTTATTCCCTCCCCCACTTTTTTTTAAAATTTAAAGCACTTAGGGTTTTACCTACACATACATGTTGACAGGGAGGTATTAACAAAACGTAGGCAATTCTCAACTAATCGTTCCAAGTTTAGTTTCATAGAAGCAGAACGTCTTAGGTCTCAAAACTTTGTTTAAAAGTAGGTATCTAAATAATGATCAGAAGTTTCGCTCTTCTTCTTAATGCTAGAGAACAATGTAATTAATAAAAAGAAACTAAAGATAAGAGAGAAGAAAACAGTTATACACAAACCTTGCTTCTGGTCGCTAGCTGCAGTGACAGGGGTGCTGGCAGCAAGATGAGCGTTCTCCACAGTCCCATAAACCATAGGGCTGTGTTCAGGGACCTGGCTGGGCAGCTGCTGGGATTTGAAGTACAAAAAAGGGTGATAATGAGCGTGCGAACATAAAAACTGCCAACATGGAACCCAAGCAAGGGTGTAAGACAGAGGTGGAGGAGGTCACAAAATTAAAAGTAAGGAAAAAATATACAGGTCAGTTTAATATATTCAAACAGTATACAAGAAGACAGGAAAAAGGAGGAAAGTGGCATCAGGAAAGGGGAAGGAAAAAAGACAATTACTATTAATCACAACATAAGACAGCACAATTAGTACATTTCATTCTCCCATGTTCCAAGGACAAGCTGACTTTTTGACCTAATAATAAATATCACAGCTAAGAGGAACTGTAACATCTTCCCAAAGACCAAAGGGGTTTGGTCAACTTCACATCCGAACTACCTAGGCAAAGGAGTTCATCCGCCAAAAGTAGAACCAACAAGATATGAAGGATTAAAAAAATAGTTACTAATTTAAGAAAACAACATGGAAGGGTTGTAATTCTGTTACATGTCCTTGTTGTGATCCAACAGACCTTAAAATGTCTTGAGGTTCTGTGTCAAGAAATCAAAATGAGAAAGCCTTAAAATGTCTTGAGGTTCTGTGTCAAGAAATCAAAATCAGAAACCCAAATGAAGTATCTGGCTTTTCAGAACTGAAGAAACTCATTTTCACATAGACATTTCATTGAGTGAAAAATACCCACCAAAATCCAATCAAGAAGGTTGACAAAATTGCAGCCATTGTACAACTTAGAGGAAACGTTTTACATGAGAAAGGACAAGAGCATGCACTCTACATCACATTACAGGTAGATATTTGTTTTGGATTTGAGAGTTACACAAAAAGCCACATGATGAAGCAGTCAGTGTCTTTTAGGAGATCTAAGGTCAATGTTTTGTTAGGATAAACTTCTACACTGAATTCTATCAGTATTATCGGAGCAGGGTTCTCTGCACAATTTTATGAGATTGTCTGGGGGTAAAGTGGGGAGATTAAGATATGAGTCAGGGTGAATAGGGTTACTTAGGTTGGTAAAAAATATTTTGAAGTCCATACTCTCAATTCTTAAGGAGAGAATATAAATGAAATGAATGTATCATTTATGATGATAGATATCATTTAAGTAACAATGCTTTTCAAGGAAGTACAACATGTAATTCATTATTTGACTACATATGGACTACACAGAATGCTTACAGCAAAGGGGGAAATTCTAACATTCCATCTATTTATTAAATCAAGAAAAGTGCTTATGTACCACAATTAGATCTAAATAAAGAATACTATGATTGCTTTTCCATGTATTAAAAAATGAAAAGAATTTGTTTTTATTCTGAATCATGAAAAAATAAGTAGTAATGCCATAATTATTCTACTCTGAATACTCAGTGGGGAAAAATTATAGTATTACAAATTTTAAAATTAGGATGGCTTCATAACTAAAAGTGAAAATATAGACTGTTCAGCTCTCCTGGCTGAAAACAGATCTTAAAAAAAGGAAATTCTACATTCTTAGAATTTATTAAACAGTTATTTACATTTCCCATTTAAGAAGGATTTGTATACTGTCAATTTACCTGGACAGCAAAAAATATTAATTATTCCAGCTGTCTGGGAAATAATCAAAATATAGGTCAACAAAATGGTGTCCATGTTTAACATTTAGTATTCAAGATAGTAAGAGGCTGCTGATACCTATAAATTTGTATAGATCTGAGGATTTCCAATCTAAAATGCCCTCAGGTATATAAAAACACTACACATTCTAAAATTAACAAAGTCCTAAAAACTTATGTATAGTCATAAGAAAGTAAGGAAATGGCATACTGATTAACTAATAGATCCAAATCCAAATATATGGTTCAAAGATATATATCCATGCCATTCTGGTAAGCACAGTACTGGATAGTTTCATCAGCTATGAAAAGCAATTAAATCCTATAGTTTGTTCAACTTTAACATTCTAAAGGACTCTGAGAGACGACAAAAATGATGATATACAGTATAAGCATATAATTAAATCCTTCAATCTTGTTCTGCATTAATTTTAATTTAGGATAACTTCAAATTCTGGTAACCCTTCAATATCATCTATCCCCTTTTAATGAAGTTATTCAACTATAAACAGTCCATTACAAAGGAGGTTCTTGTTTTTCCAAAGCATAAATGATTATAACTTCTTCAATTAATTAGTAATAAAAATTAGCAGGGCATGGTGGCACACGCCTGTAATCCTGACACTTGGGAAGCTGAGGCAGGAGAATCTCCATGACTTCGAGGCCAGTCTGGGCTACAAAGTGAGTTCAAGGCCAGCCTGCACTACACAGTGAGACCCTGTCTCAAAAAAAAAAAACTTAAAAAAAGCAGTAATAAAAATCAGTTAATACAATATTGTGACTCCAAACATCATATCATGTTGTACGCATTTTTATCTATATAAAGAAGTTAAGTTACATTGTTGAGAACATACTACGGAATGTCAAAACCACTACACATTAACTATTGATAGAAGCAAAAAATATATAAAAATCACTCTGAAGGAGCAAACACTATCAAACAAAATAATTCAATAAAGATGCCAAGGAAGTCAAAATGAAAAGGTCATGGTTGATAAGCAATTTCCCCCATATTGTTGCAATACTTCATAATTTATGTCAATACTAAATTGTAACCCTCAAAGTATTTTGAAACTGAAGATCTTATTAGCAGAAGAAACAAGTGTAGCCTTTTTCAAAGAAAGTAATCAGGAAGTATAAAGGATGAAAACATAGTAATTCCCAATAGTATTCAAGAATTGAAAGCCTTTTATAAATTCTATTAGACAATCACATCTAATGAAGATATATTCATAGGCTTGGGCCCAAATACTGGAAAAATTGTATTCCTTTTTTGTTGTTATTGACTTTTTTTTTTTTTTTTTGGTACTGGGGATCGAACTCATAACCTGGCATCTGCCAGGCAGGTGTTTACACCTCTGAGATAAATCCCCAGCCTTGTTGTTGACTTTTTGAGACACAGTTTCACTATGTAGTTCAGGCTGGCCTTGAACTCACTTTGTAGTACAGGCTGGCCTCGAACTTGCAGCAATCCTCCTGCCTCAGCCTCCTGAGTGCTGGGATCATAGGTGTGTACTACCACACCCGGCTTATTCCTTTTTTATAAAAAAAAAAAAAAAAAGTTTACTAATCAGGTAAAACAGGCCACAAAATCAGGACTGTTCTGAAATGTTTCCTTTCATAATGTAAAATTAATTATTCTTTACATAATCTCTTGTACTGGTTCTGCCAAGAAAAGATTCACTATCCTTTTTTCTTTTTCTTTTTTTTTTTTTTTTTTTGCGGCACCGGGGATTGAACTCACAACCTCACGCCCACCAGGGCAAGCGCTTAAGGCACTGAGCCAAACTCCCAGCCCTGGTTTTTTGAGGCAGGGTCGCACTATGTAGCTCAGGCCAGCCTTGCGCTCGGGTTGTAGCCCAAGCCGGCCTCGAACTCACAATGCTCCTCCTACCTCAGCCTCCCGAGTGCTGGGATTAAAGGCGTGCGCCAC